>MWVB01000063.1:97387-126143 GCA_003054985.1 Leucosporidium scottii | reverse complement strand
AACCCAACCCAACCCAACCCTAACCCTAACTTGATCGCCGACGGACCAAGTTCGAGCCACAAGGATTGCCTTTATACAAACCGCTTACTCTCCCGTACAGCTCCTCTACTCCCAAACAGCCCAACCTTCCCTGTCCGTGATCCACCCCCAGGGAGCAGCTCCCCCGGATCTCGGCGCCGTCTCAGCTCGGCCAGCACCTCGTGCGCGACGTAGACCGCGACGGCCGCTCCAACAGCAAGCAAGAGGTAGAAAAAGACACCCCAACTCCAAGCATAGAGGGTGAGAAGCTGCCCGACGTATTTGAGCATGACCTTGGAGGAGAGTTTGGAGGAGCCGGTCTGACGAAGGCCGAACGAGTAGGGCTGTTCGGAGAGTTTGCCGGCGGTGGTGTAGGGGGACTTGAGGAGGAGCTCGAGGGCAATCTTGAAGCCAGAGGTGTTGATGGGTGAAGAGAGGAGGAACTGCAAAGGGCATGGGTGAGGGAGAAAGACGAAAGCCGAGACGACCGAGACGAACCTGCTCCTTGGTGATGGCAAAGAAGCCGGTCATGGGATCGCTGGCGCTAGTGAGAGGTCGGGCGAGCACTCGAGCTCCCCACGAGATGATGCGCCGGTATAGCGGCCATCCTTTCGACATGGAAACGCCCTCGCCGTAACGAGTGCCGAGGGCGATGGGAGTCTTGGCGGAGAGTGAGTCAAGGAGGGGTTGTATGATCTCGGGTGGGTGCTGGGGAGAAGTCAAGTTTAGCGACTCCATGTGGAAAGGGCTCCAGACTACTCACCTGCAGATCTGCGTCCATGACCACCAGGCGCGACCCCCGAGCAACCTCGAATCCTCGCAGAACAGCGCTGGAAAGCCCATTCTCGCCCACTCGCACCAGGAGCTCGACGTTGTAGCCCTCTTCCTTCAGCCGAGCCACTTCCTCGACCGTACCATCCCTCGAATCGTCGTCGACAATGATGAGCTCCGTCTCCTCTGGATGCGCGACGGCTCTGAAGACCCTCTCGGCCAGTGGGCGAACGTTGGATCGCTCATGGTAGGCCGGCACGACGATCGAGTTGAGAATGGCTGCGGAGGGAGGTTGCTGTGGTGGATGGTACTTGGTGGAGGTGAGAGGCGCGTAGAGGGAGCTGCTCGACGGGCGGAGGAGGAGCCAGCTTAGCACGAAAGTGACGAGGAAGGCGACGGCTGGTAATGGTACAGGCGGTTTCGGTGGAGCTTTCGCTCTGGTGCGAAGGAGTGACATCGGATGCAGAAACGACGAGTAGAGTAGGAAAGAGAGCCGCGTCGCGAGTTGGTCTCGCTCCTACCATTAACTCGGCTCTACACTCTCGACTCGTTTTACTAGTGACTACAAGATGGTTTTAGCGGATCTCGGGCGCAAGCTCAACAGCGCCATCTCTTCCCTCTCGGCCTCCTCTGCCATCGACGAACAGGTCAGCTCCCGCTCCCCATCTCCCCGCCTGCAGCTCCCTCTCGGCCGGCTGTCGGGCAGCCAGAGAGCAGCGTTTGGCTAGCTGCACTGTGATAAAGCTGACACTGCTCTGCCGCTAATACAGGCCTTCGAACAAGCGCTCAAGACCATCTGCGCCGCTCTGCTCGAATCGGATGTCAACGTCAAGCTCGTCAAGTCTCTCCGCGAGCGTGTGAGGGTCAAGGTGCTGCCTCAGCTCGAGGAGATCCAGAAGAAGAGCAGCGCAGACACCCTCGCCGGCAACAAGGGCAAGCAGCTCATCCACAAGGTGCGTTCGAGCCAAGAGAACGGAGAGAGCAGCCGGAGCTCCAATTGACCTCGTTGCTCGCTTACAGGCCGTGTACGATGAACTCGTATCGCTCGTGGACCCCGGAGATGCCGCCCCTCCCGCCTTCAACGTCAGTCGCTGCAGTTGGCTTGCCCTCTCGCGTGAGCTGACCCGCTTTCCTCGCTCTTCCCCTCCAGCCCAAGAAGGGCAAGACGAATGTCATCATGATGGTCGGACTTCAAGGAGCTGGAAAGACCACCACCTGTACCAAGGTGCGTTTCCCTCGTGCCTCATTCAGCTCACGTGCCGCGGAGAGCTGACCCTTTCGCTTCAATCGCACAGCTCGCTACTCACTACACTCGTCGAGGCCTCAAGACTGCCCTCGTCTGCGCTGATACCTTCCGTGCTGGAGCGTTCGACCAGCTCAAGCAGAACGCCGTCAAGGCCAAGGTCCCCTTCTTCGGATCGTAAGTCGAGCGAGCTCTTGACTTTCTAGCTCACTCCTCGCTGATCACGTGCACCGACAGCTACACCGAGACCGACCCCGTCGCCATCGCCCTCGCTGGAGTCACCAAATTCCGCTCCGAACGCTTCGAGGTCATCATCGTCGACACTTCGGGTCGACACAGGCAGGAGAGCGAGCTGTTCGAGGAGATGGTGCAGATTGGCCAGGCTGTGGAGCCCGATATGAGTGTGCTGGTGCTGGATGGTGCCATCGGTGAGTCGCTGAAAGTACTGCCTGTCACCCGCCCGAGCTCACCCTTTTCGCCGAACTTCAGGACAAGCCGCCGAGGCTCAGTCACGCGCCTTCAAGGACGCCTCCAACTTTGGAGCCATCATCGTCACCAAGCTCGATGGTCATGCCAAGGGAGGAGGAGCCATCTCGGCGTGCGTTCGAAGCTTTTTCGAGTCCGACTTCCTTCGCTGACCTCCCACCCCCCACAGCGTCGCCGCCACCAAGACCCCCATCATCTTCATCGGTACAGGAGAGCACCTGCACGACCTCGAAAAGTTCTCGCCGCAACCCTTCATCTCCAAGATGCTCGGCATGGGCGACATGATGGGGCTCGTCGAGCAGGCGCAGGAGATGGCCATGGCCAACCCGGAGCGGCAGGAGAACTTGATGAAGAAGTTTGAGAAGGGAGAGTTCACCGTTCGGGACCTCAAGGATCAGCTGGCGACCATCATGGGCATGTGAGCGCCCAGCCGAGTCCAACGAGCTTTCGTCGAAGTGCTGACCGTCTCCCACTCCTTCTACACCACAGGGGACCTCTCTCCAAGCTCACTTCGATGATCCCCGGCATGTCGGAGATGATGGGCGGCAACGAAGAAGAAGCATCAAAGAAGATGAAGCGAGTCGCCTTCATATTCGACAGCATGACGACCGAGGAGCTCGACTCGGACGGCTCCCTCTTCCGCGATCCTCAACCCTCGACCTCCAAGAACCCTGCACCCTCGGAGAACGGCAAGGAGAAGGCCGTCAACCCCGAGGACGACATGAAGCCGAGGGAGCCCAACAAGAGGATCTTGAGGATTGCGAGGGGCAGTGGAACGAGCGTGACGGAGGTGGAGGAGCTTCTGATGCAGCACCAAATGTTCTCGGGCATGGTGAAGAAGGCGGGCGGCAAGTCGGGATGGTGCGTTTCACCTCGTTCTCGCTTCCTCGCTCTCGTGCTCGGTCGCTCATTCTCCTCTTTCGTTCTCTCGCAGGATGACCCAGATGCAGCAAGGAGCTCGTGGAGGACGACCAGGGATGGGAGGAGGAATGCCTGGCATGCCCGCTCTTGGTCCCGGAGGCATGCCCGACCTCAGTAAGCTCTCGCCGGGTCAGATGGCGCAGATGCAGGTGCGTTTCTCCGCTCTCTCGCTGAGAGCTCGTCTTCACGACTTGTGCTGACCGCTGCCTCCTCTCATCTCTCTTTCTCCCACGCCCTCCTTCCGTCCCTTTCGATTCTCGCTCTACGCCGCTTCCTCCCCTTGTCTTCCTCTTCCCTTCCCGCTCCTCCTTCGGCCGTCATCTACGACACCAGAACATGCTCCCGGCCGGCCTACGGGAACAGATGGCGCAGCCAGGCGCGATGCAACAGATTCAACAGATGATGTCGAGCATGGGAGGCGCAGGGGGAGGGCTGCCGGGCATGGGAGGGATGGGAGGCATGCCCGACATGAGCAAACTGATGGGGATGTTCGGCGGTGGAGCACGGTAGTAGCGCTGGAGGGAGCGCAATGTAAGCTTACGACCAAAGTTCGGCGAGCAGCTTCGGCGAATGAGCAAGTTGCTTCGAGCGAGGTGAGCGAGCTCCCAGTGACCCAGATTCGGGATCATGAGCTTCCGGAGCGCCATGTAACGTGTTTGAGCTTTACAACTGCCCAACGGGAAGAGAACCGCCGGACACGAGAGCGGAGCAAAGAGACGAAATCGAGCGTCGAACTCTCAGCGCTCTCTCTCCCTCCCACCATCACCTCGTCTCTTCGCTTTCGAATCGCTCTCGCTTCTGAAGGAGCGCCTTGCTACTGGCACCTCTTCTGGACGACTGCTACAGACTCGCACACCGCCACATCGCTCTCTCGCCCGCTCTCGTCGCTTTTCGCTTTCCCCTCCTCGTCATCCTCTCATCGAGTCGCTCGCTCGCTCGCTGGAAGAAGCTCTGACTTCGTAAGCTCTCAGCAACTGATCTCGTTAACTGAGTGAGTACTCTGCACTTACTCCCAAGCCCGCTCGAGCTCTCCTTCGACGCAGAGAGCGGCTCGGAAGCATGACGGACGGTCGCAAGGCTCGAGCTCATGTTATGATCGACCGGTTTCGCAGGTCGTCGAAACGCGTCAAGTACTCAAGATATACGAGGCTCAGGTAGTGGAGTAGTGAGGTGATGCAGGTGTGCTCTCTGAGCTTGACAGCCAAGCGCCGAGGACAAAGCTGACCCGCTGCTGCTCTCGCTCCCTCGCAGAGTTACACCGGAGCGCTCTCTTTCTCCCTCTCCTCCCTCTCCTCCCTCTCGCTCAACCCCGCCAAACAGAAAAACTTCAACGGCATTCCCGACGAGCTGCTGAACGACATCGCCTGCCACCTCTCTCCTCGCGACCTCCTCATTTTCGCCCTCGTTGAGTCCCGTTGCTACAAGCCGTCTCGCCGATTCTTGAGCTGGAGGGCTTGGGGGTTCAAGTCCATCATGGCGTTTGCCGACGTGCTCCTCTCCCGTCGTCGATTCGCTCGGAGTCTTCGCACCTTGTCCATGAGCGCAGTGGAAGGAGAACGGGCAATGCCGCTCTTGGGTTCCCTCCACATTCTTTCCGAAAGCACACCTCAAGACTGGCGCACTCTCCGCATCCCAAAACCAGCTGGCTGGCTGTACTTTAGCACCCAGGCAACCATCGGCAGCGACGACTCGGCTTGGGGCACTCATCTCCGCGTCGGTCCCTGGGAGCTGCTCGGGCGTGCCTTTGCTGGTGCCGTTGCAGAGTGGCTGAGAGTGTTGCAACCGAGTCACCAAAAGCCGAAGACGATCTGGGCTAGGCGCGGAGCGGGCTGGACCGACAGCAACGTCGCTGAGCTGCAGGTCATGGTTCGAATGCTGGGAGCCAAGCACGTTTGGACGTAGGGGGAGATTGTGGTGGTAGGCTTTGCCCCTGATTTTCTTCTCGTCCCGAGAACTGGTCTCGCTTACTCGGTTCACATTTCGCAGAAGCTCGGCTTGCGACTCGGCGGCGAGACGGGTGAGCTTGCTTGATACAAGGTATCGGGAAAGGGGGAATGACACTGTACTTGAGCTTTTGTCGTGCCTTTTCTGCCCTGCGAGCCGAGTTAAAAGCGTTGCGAAGCGGCCGCCGAAACTTACCTCCTTACTTGTTTCCCGACTCGCTTCGCTACAGGATGATTTCCACAGAGCGCCATGCATGCAGCGCAGTCTACAGCTCTGCTTCACTCTTTCGCAGGACTTCGGAGCGAGGTGGGGCTCAGCCTGTCCAGCGACCCGCCGACTTTCGTCACTTTCGCCTCTCTCCGTCTCCCATCTCGCTGCCTGCCGCTCGTTCGCCATGAAGACCCGCTCGTCGTCCAAATCGCCTACTAGGGATATTAAATCCTCCTCTCCACCATCTAAAGTCAAGGCCGAGCCCACGGAGCAGCCCATTTCGCCTTCCAAGCCGAAGCGAGGACGAGCGAAGGAGGAGGAAGCTTCGAAGGAGGGCGACGAGGGGGAGCAGGCGCAAGACGAGGAGCCTAGGGACTCTCCTAGGAAGAAATCCAGAACGGAAGGAGTCAGTGATGTAGGAGAAGCGCCGCCTGTAGTGTTTGGAACGCCGAGTGGGAAGGAAGCCGAGAGGCGACACGGTGAGCTCTCTCCCCGCTTCTTTGAGCGACGGGAAGCTTGCTGAGCCCGTTGCATCAAAAGGTATTCTCGAGCACGGCGAGATCTTCTTCATATACCGTCCCAAGGTCGAGCTTGAGGAAGTCGAGAGCTTCTCCGACATTGCTCAGTGAGCTGGGCGCTTCCTGCTCTCCCGCGCTCGCTGACCCATCACCCTGAACCCCGCAGCTTCCACATGATTCTTCTGCCCTCCAGCATCTCCCATTCGTACCGGCTCATCACCATCGGCAAGAAGCAGCTCCCTCAACGTTCCAAGTCGAAGGGGCGAAGGCAGGACATTGAGTGGGGCAAAGTGCTCGACATTTCGGACGAGTTGTCCACGCTGAAGGAGAGACTGGGTCCGAGGAAGTACATGACCAAGACGAGGGGTGAGTTCAGTAGCGCTACAGGAGGGGAAGCCGAGCTGAAGGTCAACCCCGAGCAGGTGAGCGCCACATCGCCGCTGCTCGAGTCGCCGGTCGTGGGAGGTACATCATTCACTCCACCGAAGCCAAGGGTACTCCCAAGGCGAGCAAGAACATGAGCATGGTGTACAAGACGGTGCTCGCTTACGCGCTTCAGACGCCTCACGAGGCAAGTTTGAGGAAACTTCTCTCCCGTGCTCCGGCTCAACTGACACTCTTCTGCCGTTCAACAGCTCGGAGAAGTACAGAAAGATCTTCACATTGCGCAAGAAGGCTCGTTTCAACTGCAGGTGAGCCCACGACCTCTGCGCCCCCCGCTTCTCGGCGACAGAGCGAAGGAAGCTCTCGCTGAATGGCCCACTCGCTTGATCCTCGCAGGTCAAGGATCCCAAGTCCAAGTCGACCAATCCCGCCGTCCGTGACGTCGCGCCGGGCAAGCAGCCTCAAGTATGTTTGAGACCCGCGCTCCATCGATTCCTTCCCCGTTCGAGCGTCACCGAGCGCCGAGCTGACCTTCCTCTCTCTCTCGCCTCACCACGCCTCATCAGTTCTCCAAGTCCCTCCTCCCCCTCTTCACCACCAAGTTCATCCCCGCCAACCCTCCCTCTCTCCTCAACTACTCGGGCGCCGAGCTCCTTCTCCTCCCCAGCTCCTCGTCGGTCGAGGAGCAGATTGGACCTGCCGCCGAGGGACAGCTACTCGCTGAGGCGGGAGTCCACAAGGGAGAGGGTGAGGAACAGGAAGAGGAGGAGCATCATGACGATGGACATGGGCATGAGGAGGCGAAAGAGGCGTTGAAGGAGCTCGGCATTGAGGATTTGGTCGAGGGCAAGGCGTTGGAGGGATACTGGGAGTGAGAGGATACGAGTCGAGTCGCCTGCGCTTGATGTAGGCTTGAGGAGATAGCTTGAACTGTCAGCCGTGATATCTTCGCTTCAAAGCAGTTGCGGAGAGGTGAGAGGCGACTCTTTGAAACCGAGCGTGAACCGCCGAGTACTGGCTCGTGATGGCACATTGCTCCTTCTCTTCTCGCGCTGGGAAGAGATCGATTGAGGATACAGCACCGCGTTACGGATCGCAAGCCAAGCTACGAAGCGGAGAGGTGGGCCTCGTCGCCGAGCACCTACTTGATCTTGTCGAGAGGCCTGCGTGGAAAGAACGTCAGCTGAGTGCTCCCAGAAGCACATCGAGCGTATAGGGCCCTCAAAAGTTACCTGTTGAAACCACCTTTCCTGTAAGGTGCAAGCAAAGGCGAAGTCAGCGAAGCTTTAGGCGCAGAGAGAAACGCTCGACGTACCTGTTCATGTACTGCCTGTGCGTCCTCGGCTGCTTGATGGCTACCGCTGCGAGATCGTCTTGTACGTGCTTGTGCTGTTAGACGGGAACAGGGAGGTCAGTTCGGAGCTCGTGTCCCTCGCCGAGCAGCCGTCCAGACTCACCGAGGTGGTATCAAAGCCGCTGAATCCCATCATAGCAGCCATAGCAGCGGCATCCACATCGGCAGCATCATCCGCCGTCACAGGGGAAGGGCTACGCTCCCTCTTGTCCTTTCCCTTGGCTCCCTTGCCGTTCCTCTCCTCACGAGGGGCGTCTCGGGGAGCAGGGACTCGGTCGTCCTCTCCTCTGGAACGAGCCGAGCCAGCGTCGGAGCGAGGTGGGATGGGTGCGCGGCCGTTGGAGTGAGAAGAGTCGTAGCGAGAGGGAGGAGGGGAGCGGGAGCGGCGATAGTCTGTGGGAGAGCAGTGGGAGTCAGTCGGGCTAGAGCCGAGTATTCCTGATCTGCTGCAACTCACCTCGCGAGTAATCATCATCCCTACGACGAGGCGGCGGTGACCTGCTTCTCCTGCGCGCGTCTGGCTGCCTGTAGTCTCCTCCCCCTGGTGGTCCTCGCCTGTCCCTGTCGTCCCTCCTGCTGTAGTCGTCTCTGCGATCGTATCCTCGGTCGTAACCTCGGTCGTATCCTCCTCCTCCTCTGCGGTCGTCGTATCCTCCTCTGTCCCTTCCCAAGTCACGCCCTCCCCTCGAGCTGTAGTGCGGTTCGTCGATATCGCCGTAGGAAGCAGGAGCACGTCCTCCCCCTCTTGGTTGCTGGTAAGAACGAGGATCCTCGCGATAAGCCATTCTGAGCGCTTGTGGGAGAGTCCAAGCTGGGAGAGCTCAATTCACCTCTTCGCTTCCGCCCTTCTCGATGCTCAGGAATCTCGCCCTTCGCACTACTACCAAGCAGCTTCACCGACCTTTAGCTACCATGGCAGACCTCCCTCCTTCCCATCCTATTACGCAACAGCCTCCAGACGATGGACTAGCCGACGTCACGCACCCCAGGCGCAACTGTGAGTCTTTCACACGACCTCTCGACCTTTCGACCTCACCAGGTGACCAAGTACACTCCCTTTAGTCTTTGGCGAACCTCTGCAGCAAGTTCCAGTGGGAAGGGGACCCGTCACAGGCTTCTTTCGCAACAATCGCTGCGATGCCTCTCCTTTGGACCCCGGATCTCACACGAGTAAGTGGCTAGTTGTAGTTTATCCTCAACAATATGGGCGCCCCAGCTACAGGCAGTCGAAGCCGAGCAGATGGCCCCACTTCTCGCTCGGCGACCATCTCGGCGCTCGTCTTGCCCCTCCTCAGCCCTTCGCTGACCTCGCCCTGCTCCCACAGTCGCCGCGGTAGTCACCCCCGACTTCCTCGACTTCTCAGCTAGTGCGTTACTCCCATCCACCGCCTCACTCATCCTTGCTGACCCTTTCTCTCGCCCCCAGGCCAAGGCAACGACCTCCGCCCTCTCTTCCCCACCACCGGACCTCTCTCCCCTTCCTCAAACCCAACAGACTCCCCCTGCCGCTGGTGTCTCTGTGCCTCCCGCTGGGCTCAAGCCCTTCGCGCCTCCATTTCCCACCCTCTCGGCGAAAGGATCGTGCCCCGAGTGATCCTCGAAGCTACGCACGAGAGGGCGCTAAGGGATATGAATCAGGGAGTGAGAGAAGAGGACAAGGTCAAGAGGGAGGAGCTGGAGAGGTTTGCTGTCGGAGGGGATGGGGATGCGAGTGGGTTCAGCTCGGCGGGAGCGGGCGAGGGAGCGCCGAGCAGGGGAAATGGAGGGAATGTGGGAAGGTAGAAAAATGGGTGGGATAGGACGATGTGAATACCAAGTTGAACGTGCTGTTGTGCTTCTCGTCGTCTAGAGATTTGCGAACGCAACCCTAACTCGCTCACATCCTCCCGCCCATCGCTGCTCGGCTCTCGTCGCCATCTCAGCTCACCCCTCTCGAGCTTGCCTCAGCAAGCACCGTCAAGGCAAATGCTACATCTCAGAAACAGCACTCTACGTCCACATCTACCTCCGTCCCGGCCTCGACGGCCTAGCAAACGCCGGCTTCTCACCCACCGCCGATCCCAGAGGAGTGCTCGTTCCGCTACCAGGCGCCGAGCTGGGCGTGGCGTCTCCTGCGCTAGTAGATGTGGTAGAAGTAGCGAGAGGACCGAGCTCGGAAAGGATGTAGGCGTCGTCGATCTCGGCGGGGTCGGAGGTTTCGAGCTGAGGAGAGGGAGAGACGGGTCAGTCCCGATGAAGGGAGATGTAGGAACGCGACGGACGTGAAGAGAAAGGGGAGAGATGACTCGCCTTCTTCAGCACGTTCAAGCCCAACTGCTTGGCGTTGCTCACGACTCCGCTGGCCGAGGACGAGTAGACGAGGCGGGATTTAATGGGAGAGGTAGGGGGGCAGGAGTAGATGAAGACTGTTGATGACGTGCGAGTGGAAAGATGAGCGCGGTCGCAGGTCAGTCGCTGAGCACCGAAGAGAGATATCTGCGTCGAGCCAGAAGAGCAACTCACCGAGACCGGCGGCATGCTTATAGAAGGTATAGGATGGCGAAGAAGCGGGCAGCGAGAGTGAAGTAGGCTGCTCAGAAGAGAGCACGACCGTCTCCTTCTCGATCTCCTGCGAAAAGCGAGCACCGAGCTGTCAGCTTCTCCCCTTTCACTTCACCGTCGACCAAACAAGAGACTCACCAGCTGCACCACACCTCCCTCCTTCTCTCCCAATGCCTCAACGGCACTCTTGGCCTCCTCGCTCCACTTCAATCCCACCGAAGCACCACCAGCAGCGGGCACCAACATGCTCCTCCCCGCTCCATTCGACCCAGCTCCCAATCCTTCACGCTGCTCCTTGGCTTCAGCTTTACGGATCTCTTCCATTTCTTGTTCTCTTTGCGTGAGAGGGGCCTCGGAGGAGAGGTGCGAGAGGTGAGAGAGGTAGGAAGAGTGGGTGAGGTCGGCCTGCAGGTGGAGGGGGCTCAGCGGTGTCATCTCAGAGTGGCTGGACGAAGAGAGGTGAGAGAGACTCGGACCGACCTTGTTGGTAGCAAACACGCTGGTTGAGAACCTCTCGTCGCCGAGGGCTCGGGTCAAAGCAGCTCGGGACGAAGCGTAGAGCATCTTGGCGCGCACGGGAGCGGCATCGGGAACGTAGGAGTAGAAGATCCATTGTGCGGAAGGGGTCGGTTCGAGGCTGTTTCGGTGTAGATGTGAGGGTAGGCGGTCAGAGGGGGTTGAGCGAGCAGGTTGGGACGCCGAGGGAGCGGGGACGGTGCAAGGGCCACATCAGTGTAGTAGTACAATGCAAGAGAGCTCGGACAACTTACCGATAGAGGTAATACGCCGGCGCCTGGTCCTCGACGACTCCCTCCCCTCCAAACAGCTCGAAATCGCTCTCAAAGCTACCCTTGCTCTCGAACTCAGCAGCAGGAACAAGCTGCTCCTTGTCGATCGTGATCTGCGGCGGTGTCAGAGCAGTAGTTAAGCTACAGGACAAGGGAGGCGGGACGAGAGCGGGTGACGCACCTTGAGCAAGCGGGTGGTAGAGGAGGCGAGAGCTGTTGCCCAGGTGGCAGTGAGTTCTGCGGTAGGTGCGATGCCGGATTGAGCCGCCATCTTGGTTCGAGTCGAGAAACGATGAAACGAGGTGAGCGCGGGAGGCAAAGAAGCGACGAGCGGGGCTCGCCAAAGGTCGTCCGTTTCGCAGAGTGATGTACAACTCGCAGTCAGCGGTAATGATACAGATGTGATACATATTGGGCTCGTATTGTAGCGAAGCGAGCGTGTAAACCGAAGACTAAACACCAAAACTGAATCACCGAGCCACGCTTCCCCCGCCGTTAGCCTCAGCCGCTTCCCAGACCCCCTACACTTTCGACAAGTCCAACAAAGTTATCTACAATCGTGGATGCCTGAGTGAGCCGTCTTCCGGAGCTCACAACCGGCTGTCGGCAATCCTGCGAATTCGGCTCGGCGGGCCCGAATCGTTTGCGAGGGTGAGGTGGGGGGAGAAAAGGGTGAAAGAGGTAGAGCATGGGAGTGAACAAAGTGTGGAGGGCGAAGCGGGGGTGAGCCTGGAGGCTACTGAACGTCCTCGGCGTTGAGTTCGGCGGAGGGAGGGAGGACGGGCAGGGCGGTAAGGGAGCTGTCGACGTCGCTGGGGAAGATGTGAATCTGTGTGAGGGTAGACAAAGTCAGCTGAGATGTCTGTACCTCCTCTGAGCTCCAGCAACTCACCCCATGCCCTCCATTCAATCGCTCGGGATCCCAATCCCTCTCCAACTGCCTAATCCACCTCTTGATCCCCCTCCAAGCATGCTCCGCTCCCTTCTTCAACTCTCTTTGATTCTGCATCCCCACGGTCACCGCTGCCGAGATGGCCAAGTAGAGCAATACACCCCAGCAGAGGGCGGAGAAGAAGCGACGACGGGCTCTGCGGTCTGCCAGCTGAGTAGCATGTTCTCGCTCGTACGAGACGGGAGGAGGGAGGGTGTGATAGGGTGTGGGTCCGAGTGGGGTGAAGGTCCGACGAGGGGGAGGGAGATGAGCGTGGGAATGAGAATGGGAATGGGAGCAAGTCTGCGGGCTGAAATTGGTGGGGATGAAGGGAGTAGCTTGAGCGTTTAATCGATGTGAAGGTGTAGCCGAGTAGGAATTGGTACCATCCTCGTAAGGCGGAGGAGCTACAGCACAGCCAGAGCGAGAGAAGATGTCAGCTGAGAGACGCTGAAGGAGAGATGGGAGATGGGGAGAAACTCTAACATACGAGCAGGTTGTGCGCAGAGAAGAGTGCGTTCGTCTGCTTTAGTAGATCCCATCCCCTTTGCTGTAGCAGATCTCAAATCGACGATTCAGTAGGAGCTCAACCCGGGTTGCTTTCGAAAGCGACCTTCGTCTTAAGTTTCGTCTCCGCCGCTCGACTCCTCTGCTTCCTCCCATTCGCTGCTGTTCTGCTGTTGGGAGCCATGGCAGTAGATCCCAGCGCATTACAGACGCTGCAGGCCATCTTCCCTTCCCACTCGACTACAGAACTCTCTCGCATCCTCCGAGCCTCGGGAAATCAACTCGAACGCGCCACTGCCGCTCTCCTCGGCGACGCTCCCATCGTCTCAGCTACAGCCAGCACGGCCAACTCGCTCAAACGACCAAGAGAGCACAAGCTCGATGGCTGGCTCAAGGGGACAACTCCTAACCAGCAGAAGGACCCGGCGACTCGACGCGTCAAGCAAGTCAAACCGAGCAGCAATGCAACTACAGCTCCCTCGGCCTTCTCCCTCCTCCGCTCGCTCCCTTCCACTTCATCGCTACCCTCTCCCAACCCTCCACCACCCGTCAATCTCCCTCCTCTGACCCTCTCGACACCCGGCATGATCGCCGAGCACACTCATGGACTCATCACGCTCATCCCCAACGTTCTTCCCACCGATCTGGCTTCTCGACTGTACAAAACGATGATAGAAGAGTCGGAAGGGAAAGCGGGGACCAAGGAGGCTTGTGAGTCGGGGGCTTTCGGCGATGGGAGTAGGAAGGGAAAGCTGACCTTTGTGCTCACGGTTCACAGGGGACAGGAACCGCTGGTATCTGTTTGAGCGAGAGGTGGAGAGTCCGCATACCACCAGCTTCTACGTCGAGCCACCCGAGCAGATGGATGGCCAGGCTTACGATGCTCAAGCGTTCGCCGAGGTGGGTTCTTGCTCCCTCTCTTGGGTCTCGCTTGAGCCAAGGAAACTAATCCACCAATCTTCATGCCGCTTCTCCCCCTTCACAGGCCGCGCATCACTGGTATAACGGCGAGAAGCGATCCGCCCGAGTCTTTTTACCCGAAATGGACGAGGCGAGGGAGCTGATAGCCGCGTTGGTCAGGACGGTATTGAGTGAGAGGGAGGTGAGTTCTGTTTCCCCGTTTTGCTCATCTCGCAGCCGGGAAAAGCTGACGACTCAATCTCGGCGCAGAGGCATCCGCTCGAGTGGCAGGGCGATTGGGTGCCCAACGTTGCTGCTGCTAACTGCTACCGAGGAGCAAAGGAGGTGCGTGTTCTCCGTCGATGACTGGCTACTCCCTTGCTAACTGTCTCCGCTCCTCTCACCACGTTCTCGTTCTTCTTGCCCTTCCCTCGCTCGGCGCTCCCGCTTCTCACTCCCTGGACCCTTCGTCGCCCTTCCATCTCTCCAACAGTCCGTCGGGTGGCACTCGGACGTCCTCACCTACCTCGGCCCGTACCCCACCATCGCCTCCCTCTCGCTCGGCGTTTCCCGCCCCTTCCGTCTCCGTCCTTTCCTCCCTTCCTCCTCCTCCTCCTCCACCACCACCACCGCCTTCAATCGCACCCTCGAGATCAAGCTGGATCATAATACACTCTGCATCATGCATGCTGGGTGTCAGGAGAGGTTCAAGCATTCGATCCCTCCGGTGGGAGCTATGGATGTGTTTCGCTTGCCTGGGGAGGGAAGAGAGGGAAGAGCGTATAGGGAGAGGATCAATGTGAGTTGCAGCGTCGCTCTCTTCCCTTCTTCACTCTGAGATGAAATAGCTCTTCTATACGAACGAACGCTATCGCTCGAGCGACTCTCATCGCCATCGCCGAACGGAACGGAACCGCGCTGACCTCACGGCCTCCCTCCCCGCTCCTTCCATTTCCTGTACACCACCACCACCAGATGACCTTCCGCTACTACCGTCCAGACTTTGCTCCCCTGCCCACCCTAGGAAGCATCACCGGTTCATCCTCCCTCGCTCCTCCACCCGCCTGGGCGACCATCCCCCTCCCTCCTCCCCCCGCCTCATCAACCTACAAAGGCACCCCTCACTGCTTCTGCGGTGTCCCCACTCTCCTCCGTCCCGACGCCAAAGGTCGAGCTAAAGCCCGTCTGGCTCCTTCCTCCACTTCGGCGACGAAAGAAAAGGGAGAGGAGAAGAAGAAGGAAGAAGGAGGAGGAGAGGACGATCTCCTCTTCTTCTGGACCTGCGCTGCGGGGATGCAGAATGCGGGCAAGACTTGCAAGTTCTGGCAGCGGTTGGAGATGAGGAAGGAGGGGAGGGGGAGGTGGTTCGTCCCTCCTCCTCCTCCGGCGGGGAGTGGTTCGGCGGTGGGCAGGGCGGTGATGGGCGGGGATGCCGGCGAAAAAGAAGAAGCACAGTGAGGAGCAGTGTAGCAGAGTGCGAGGTGCAGGGTGATAGCTCGCTAAACCCACAGCTGCGAGTTCGGTTCGGCGAAGGCCAAGCTTGGTTCGAGCAAGCATTCCATCTCGGCTCTCTCATCACTGCCCATCAGAAAGCTCAGCCATGCAATGTCGTGTTTCTTTTCGTTCGTGCTATGTACAGTCTGCTATCTCCAAGTCCGTCTCCTCCCGCTTTCTCAGCTCCAACTTTAACGACTCTTCTTGCTATCGGCAATCTGGTCCTCTGCCTTCTCCTGGAACCTACCCTTGAGGTTGTCGGGTCCTCCAACAACATTGGCGCGACCTTGGTGAGCGAAGAGGAGCTGTTGGCGAGCGCAAGCGAGCGAAAACGAACAGAAAGAGTCAGCCGAGCCCCCGGTGTTTCCTTCTCAGTCCGGTCAAAACTCACCGCCCAAAGTCCCCAAACAGCCAAGATAGCGCTAGGGCCCGTAGCGACCCACAATCCAAGGTCGTAGGTGTAGTAGGCGAGGGCCGAGAAGTAGAGGACCGAGATGAAGATGGTCGGGGCGCGGAAGGGGGCTTGGGCGGAGGCGTTGTGGATGGCGTTGGAGGCGGAGAGGGAGGAGGTGAGGGGGAGGGCGCCGGTCTGGTTTGCGAGGGAGGGGAGAAAGCGAGGTCAGCGAATGGTCGAGCGCGAAGTGGGTGAAGTCAGAGGGCCTAGATGGAGCGACAGGGTCGAAGTCTCGAAGAGCGAGCACAAGCTGCAGCGCAGTACAGATTCGATCAATGCGCCTCTGTACCCGGAGAGCTCTGCACCCCCTCCGCTCCATGACTAGTGCCTCCCCAGCTTTCCCCTTCAAAACGCGTCACTCGGCACTCACCTGAACGACCAAGACGGCGGCAAGAGTCAAGCACGAGATACCGGCCAGACCAGCCAAGCTCCTCTCCAAGATATTGAGCTGCCTGATAAGTTCGGGCGTGCCCTCTGCCTCGGGGGTAGCGGTGAGGAGGGAAGCAAAGACGACCGAGAGGATCCTAGGGAAGAGGATCAAAGGGGTGGCGAGGAGGGCCAACCAGGCTGCAGCGGCGTAAGAGTAGCTGACGTGCGAAGAGGCGCGGATGGTCGACTTTTCGTCGCTGTCGACGATGGCTCCGATGCGAGCATCTTTGGACAGGTCGACGTTGGCTTCCGGGGCGATGGACATGGTAAGGTTGAAGAGGCGAGCTGAGTGTAGGGTGTAAGAGATTCTTGTGACTGGGTTGGACTTGGTGGTGAGAACAGCGAAGTGAAGCGTAGGAAGGAGAGAAGCGCATCGTTCGAAAGTTGATGACGACGAAGCGGAGACTGCGTCCAAGTTGGAAGTGAAGACCTACAGATCTACAGCAGAAGTAGAACGAGAAGTGCAATACTCCACAACAGCTTCTGCCTCCCTTTAATTCGACTAGAATCCCCCTAGCCCCTTTTTCCTCGCTCCCCTTCCCCGCTCCCCACCTCTCGCTCTCTTTCCTACTCGCTTTGCAAGCTACAACAATGGACGCCAGTTCTCTCCGAGCAGCACAAGCACCTCTGAAACAAGCTTACAGGGACGACCCTACAGCTGCACAAGTCACCCTCACTTCCACCTCAACTTTGAATGCCGGGTTGAGCTGTTCTCTGGGCGTCGGGAAGGCGATTAGGCAGGCGGGGTTGCATAAGATGGCAGGTGGGGTGGATCCTAGTCAGCTGTGAGTGATGATGTCCTTCTACGAGGCCGTAGAGCTCTGGTAGGGAGGGAGAACCGAATAGGAAGATCGGGCAGCTACGGAGCCTGGCTGTAGCGCTGCAACTTCTTCACTGACCTAGCATATTCACTGCAGATGCTCGGGCGATATGTTGCTCGAGTCCCTAGTAGCCTGCACCGGCGGTTCGTCCTGCTTATTCATTCTCGGCGTTCGTCCTCTCCCCCCCGGTCGCTCATCTACTCGCTCAACAGTCACCCTCCGCGCTGTCGCTACGGCCATGTCCATCCCTCTGGCGTCTGGAACCGTTACAGCGGAAGGAGACCTCGATTTTCGGTGCGTGACAGGGCGTTTCGGCGATGCTCACCCAGAGCGAGCCCGGCTCACCTGGAGCTCTTCTGCCTGCCTTTTCGATCCACAGAGGAACGCTGGGTGTAGACAAGACCGTCCCTGCTGGCTTCACCGCCATTCGACTCAAATTTGACCTCGATTGCGGCGGCGAGGAGGTAACGCCGAAGGAGAAGGTCGGTCTCGTCGTCTTTTTGTCGCGATTGAGAGCCCTGCAGCGTTCCTATTGGACGATCACTGACCGATTGCTACTCTTCATCAGGTCGAGAAGCTCATCGAGATGACCGAGCGGTACTGTGTTGTCTTGCAGACGCTCAAGAATGGAGTGCCCTGCGAGAGCTCGCTCGTTTGAGGGTGAGGGGTAGTAGCAGGGCTGTAGAGCAGGTTTAGTAGTTGCAAGCAGCTTGTGTCGAGACCCCTTTGTCCTCGAAGAGCATGCAGAGCAGCTCCCTGCTCAGCTTTGGCCAACCTCGGCGTTCGCAGTCCGCTCGGCGTTCGCAGGCTCTGGCTTCACTCGAGAATGCGGACAGATCCGAGAGAACGAAGAGGGTGCAATTGCGGAGAGCCTAAAACTAACGACAGGGAAAACGTACAAAGCGGGGGAGAGTATCAAGAAAGGAGGGCACAGATTGGAGAAGAAAGAGCGAGACGAGCCGGTTCGGCGATGAGAAGGGGGGGGGGGGGGGGGGGAGAGAGAGCAGCAAGACGACTATCCAAGCACGGAGGACGAAACCCCTCTTCCTCAATCGCTATCATCGTCGACGACCTTCTTGCTCTTGGACTTGCTCTTCTTTTGAGGCTCCTCCTCACTCGAGAGCTCGTCGCCATCCGAATCGCCGACGGGCAACTCCTTGCTCTTGACCACCTGTCGAAGGGTAGTGAAATTGATGGTCAAGCTCAACCGATGAAGATGTACACGGACAGATGACCCACGGTGAAGCTGACGGAGCTCATCAAGCCGAGCGAGCCGAATTCGATGTCCTTCTCGGGAAGCGCGAGACCAGGGCCATCAATGCGCCCGCTGTGACCCCAGCCGAAGGATCCGGTGCTGTAGTAGAGCGATGGTCAGCTCCACTCTGCTCTCCCTCCTCTTGAAGGACGAGCGCCGACGCACTTGAAAACCTTGGGGACCAAGTTGAGAGTGACGGGATCTTCCTCGCCGGCCCACTCGAGTTTCATGGTGAGTTTGGGAGCGTTCTTGAGGAAATTGGTCTGGTTGAGTCCTTCGAGCTGTAGAGAGTAGAGCAAGACGAGTCAGCTTGGGAAGGACGAAGGGCCGAGCGGAATGAAACGCTGCGGGGGAGAGGCTGGCGGGAGCGGTGCTGTAGTCGAGTGAAAGTGACCTACAGGGTGAGCCTTCTTTTTCTTTCCCGTGGACGAGGAGGTGGAAGAGCGCTTGGCGGGGGCCATTTTTGAGTCGAGGGAGAAGAGGAGGAGGCGGAAGGGGGGTCGGCGACGAGGAAGGATGTGGTAGGAGAGAGAGAGGTGAAAGCTCTCGAAAATCCCTCTTTGAAGCTTCAACTAAGGGGTCAATTTCTTCACAGTCGAGTGTGATGGACTACAGAAGCGGGGCATGCTACGGCCTTCGGCGCTCGCTCTCGCAACTCGGAGCGTTATCGCTGCAGGCAGCGCTCCGCCTGGCCTGCAGGGCGGGCAGGTCAAGAGCCCGCCGTCTCTCTGCTTCCTACGTCTACTGGCTCTGCATTTCACCACAAGTCGAGATGGCCCTACTCGGTCTCCTGCCTCCCGTGCTGTAAGTCAGCACCTCTGTACCTCATCGCCCGCCCAGTGAGCTCACCAATTCGCATCCTCTCGGCCTCTCGCACCCCGAATCTCTCTCACATCACCTCTGCATCACGTTCAACCCACTCCAGACCACTCTTTACGACTGTGGCTGCTCTACTATCCACCTACATCTTCTACCGCCTCTTCCTCTACTCCCAATTCTTCTCCCCGCTCCGCCACATCCCCGGACCGCCCAAGGAAAGCATCGTGTACGGCAACATGCCTTCCATCGTCAAGGAGCCACCCGGGTTTCTGCACACCCAGTGGAGTGAGAAGTACGGCGGGGTGACCAAATACACGGGCGTGTTCGGCGTGAGTCTCTCCTTCGCACGCCGTTCGGTGGGCGAGAAGCGTGGCTGACACGTCTCTTCTGGCTCGAAGGAGGACCGCCTACTCTTCACTGACCCTGTAGCCCTCAATCACATCCTCAGCCACGCCTACGAGTTCCCCAAGCCGCCTGAAGTCCGAGGCGAGCTCGCTCGAATTCTCGGCAAGGGCATCCTCTTCGCTGAGGGTAAGTAGTGAGCGTCTTCCTCTGCCTTTTCGACGAGCTAACGACTTGATATACCACAGGCGACGACCACAAACGTCAGAAGAAGGTCATGAACCCCGCCTTCTCGCCCGCCCATCTCCGAGATATCGCTCCTACCTTCTTTGAGTGCACGTACCAGGTCGGTCCTCACCGTCCTTCCTCCAACATAACGTAAAGCTAATCCTCACCCCCTCATTCAGCTCCGCGACAAGCTCCACGAGCTGATCGAAGCTTCCACGACCGACCCCACCTGCTTCGCCTCCGACGACGCTCTCGCCGCCTACAAATCCTCCAAGCCCGAAGGCGAGGTCGTGCTCAACGTCTCGACGTGGCTCTCCCGCGTCACCCTCGACGTAATCGGTCAGGCCGGCTTTGGTTACTCGTTCGGCGCCGTCGAGGGCAAGACGACCAAGCTCGCCGAAGCCTTTCAAAAGATGTTCGCCGCTGGAGGGACTCGCAAGCCTCCTACGCCGTTCATGATCACCATCGGTCGCGGGTTGGGCAAGTTGATGGCGGTCGTGCCGTTTGATATTTCTGGATGGTTGCCTATTGACAGGCTCAAGAGGTTGAAGGCTGGATTGGAGGCGCTCGAGGAGGAGAGCAGCAAGATTGTGCAGGAGAGGAAGAAAGTTGTCGAGGCGGAGGGGGAGGAGAGTTTGACCATTAGCAAGGACCTGATGTCGTTGCTTCGTGAGTTTGACACTCTGCGACGAGGAGCTGACCTCGGCGTTCGAAACGCTGACCTCTTCTTTGCTCCTACAGTCCGCTCCAACAAGTCTGGCGATTCCAAAACGATGCTCACTGACGCCGAGCTCCAGGGACAAATGACTGTACGCTTTGAATCCCTCCGTATCGCTGCTCCCATCGCCGAGCTTAACTGCTCACCCGCTGTCATCTCGTAGACGATGCTTCTCGCCGGACACGAGACAAGCGGCACCTCCCTCACCTGGCTCCTCTGGCGTCTCTCGCAGAACCCCAAGGTGCAAGACCGCCTTCGCGCCGAGGTTCGAGCTGCTCGTCGAGCGGCGATTCAGGCTGGTCGCGAGGAGATCTCGAGCGATGAGTTGGAGGGGTTGGAGTACCTCGACGCAGTGGTGGTGAGTTACAACTCTTCCCTTGCTTCGAGACCTCACTGTACCACAGCTGACCTCTCCACTCGCACCTCAGCGCGAGATCTTGCGCCTCGAATCTCCCGTTCCTGCGACGATCCGCACGCCTCTCAAAGACGAGGCCATCCCTCTCGGCACCCCCGTCCGCTCGCCCAACGGCGACATCCTCACCTCCGTCGTCGTCCCCGCCGGTTCGGTCCTCTTCCTCTCCATCGCCGCTGTAAACAAGAGCAAGAAGACCTGGGGAGAGGATTCCGAGCAGTTTAGGCCGGAGAGGTGGTTGGAGGGGAAGATTGAGGGTGGTGTGGGCGTTTACTCGCATATTCTGACCTTTTTGGCGGGGTGAGCGCTTCGAAGGCTTCGGGGGGACGAACCGAGCTGACCTCGGCGTTTCATCTGTCTCGCAGACCTCGCGCTTGCATCGGCTACAAGTTCGCGTAAGCTCAAGTTCGGGCTTTTTCTTTGTCTTTCATCCGTGCTGACGTCCTTACTTTGACAGCCTCCTCGAGATCAAGACGTGCGCTCTCCCTCTTCTCCCTTCTCGGCGCTCGCTGACCCTTCCCTGCTCACAGTATCCTCGCTGTCCTCATCGACGACTTCACATTCTCCGAGCGCGAGCCGGGCCTAGAAATTGAGCGTCGTTCCGCCCTCGTCATGCGCTCGTTGGTCAAGGGAGAGGAGCACTTGGGATTCCGCATGCCGTTGAGGATGTCGGTCGCTTCGAAGGACGAGTGATGAATGAGGAGGGCAAGTTTGAGCTGGCTTGTAGATTCTGCTTAGTCAATAGACATTCTCTCTTGTCTCCAGAACGAAAGGAGTGAGAGAGATGAGAGCGCGAGATGGCTGAGCGTTCGGCGCCGGATTTGCAGTCGCTCGGGAGACTGTCTACTCTCAAAGGTGAGGGAAGCGAGAACCAGTTTGCTTCAACAAGCCTAAGAACAAGCACTATTCCCTCGACCGAGCTTCCGCGCGAACATTCATCTGCGCAACGAGAACGGAAAAGCTCGGTAGGTGGTCGGAGAAGCAACACGGTGGCCACCACTCACCTTGACTAAGCTATCCTATTTCCAAACGAGCTTGGCTCCGACCCTTCGCACAAACATGGTGAGCCCGGCGACGTCTTGATCCGTCCAATCTTGACCGCGCTTCGCCGAGAAGACCCTCGGAGGCTTATGACTTCTCTGCGGGCCGTACCACCACTGCAAGTCGTCTAAGAGCACCTCTTCCATATCGTACCAGCGTCCGACATGAAGGCTCGTCGCCGTTCGACTCGGTTTCGCCGGGCGAGACTCGGCGAGGCTTTTAGAGGTGTGGTAAAGCCACCCGACTTGCGAGGGGAGGTTGAGAGTACGCCAGTCGTGTGAGGAGGAGGATATGTTGGTGCGAAGACCGAAGTAGAGAGCTTTAGCGATGAAGCGGGGAAAAAGGTCGTGGAGCTCGGCGACAGGCAGAGGGCGGGTCAGGTCGAAATTCCACAAAGTCAGTTCAAAATGACGAGTCGGACCCGATACCAGACGGTTTATAAAAGGCTTGAGCATCGTCAACGAGGTGTCACTGAAATTGGCGCGGATCTCACGAAGACCTTGAGGTGCGAGATTGGGGAGCTGGTCGCCGCCGGCCTTGTGTTCCAGGAGGGTGAAGTGGAGGGACTTGAGAGTCGAGAAGAGAGGACGCAAAAGGCAGAATCCGGCGGACGACGTTCCGGTGAGCTGAAGGGAGTGGACTTCACCGCCTGGGAGACGACCGATTGCTTGCAAGAGCTCGCGCTCGACTGGCCCTCCCGGCTTCACGTTGCGAATGGCGAGGAAGTGGAGGTTGGGACACGCTTCGAGGATGTTGATCATTCCACGTCCGATGGAAGGAGAGTCCTCCCCAAGGCTGGACGCCTCGTTCTTGACCGAAGCTCCTCCGAGAGTGAGTCGACGAACCAGCGAGGCGAAACGAGGTCGCTCGAGCAGCAAACGCGAGAACTCCCGGACAAGGCGGGATCCGTAGGGGTACCACGCTGTTCCACGGCGGGCGGGAGCGTACAGACGTCGCTCGACGAGTGCGAGCTGGTGGTGGCTTCCCATGGGAAGCCAGTGGGCGATGTCGTCTAGCAGCTCGTCGGGAATGTCGTTGAAAGTTTTGGATTTGCGAGGAGGGCCGATCGAGAGGGAGGAGAAGGAGGTAGGGAGAGCTTCAGCGGTGGCGGGAGTCGTCTGCGAGGGAGCACGGGCAGCAACAGGTCAGCTCTCGAGCTCTCAGGCTCGGCGATCGTTCTGCGAGCTCGAAAGACTCACCTGCACCATCTCAGCGCTCTCTTGCTTTAGCTTTGAGCAACTCAAGTCCATCACGAGCTTTGAAGACCTGCGAATTCGACCAGCAAAACATGAGCTCGAGCCGTGTCACGGTCGTCTCACCTCGTCGAGCTGCTCTCATGAGCGCTGGTAACCTCGGAACGGGCTGAGCAGAGGTGCAGAGTACTCACTGCGGTAGATAGATCAAGCGCTAAGAGCTTTGACGTCCGAGCTTCCTCCAATGAGCGAGCGAGTCGACGAGAGGGTGACGAGAGGGTGACAAGGGAGGGAAGCGACGAAAGCGAGCGAGAGAGCGCTGAGGCGAGGTGTAGAGGAGCAGCAGTCGTCGGGCCGAGCTTCCTGTAGCAGCGTATCCTAGCCAACTGGCGAGAGCGAGTCGAGAGCGAAGAGGCGAGGTGATGGCGGGAGGGAGAGAGAGCTCGACGCTCGCTTCGTCTCTTCACTCGCCTCCCGTCCTAGGCTGATCATCCCCGTTCAGACGGCGAGGGAGGACTCAAGCTCAAACAGCTGTAGTCTGAGCTGTCGAGCGCTTTTCAGCCTGCAGTAGAGCTCCTTCGGCCGCTCAACGCTTGCTCTTTACCGCTGCTCGACAAGGGCGCCGACCTGCAGCTGCTACTGCTTGTGGAGCGTCTTTGCGTGAGGAGGAGCAGAGTGCCGAGTACATCAGCTTGCCACTGTTAGACTGGAGCAGCTCCATTCGCTCTGCCCTCTCGGCGCTCGCTCTCTCCTGAACGCACCAAACAGACTGATCTCGCCAGCCCGGACCAGCCGGTGATGTATCAGTCTATTCCCTCGTCTACGCCTGAACGTAAAAGTTGTACTCTGCGAGGATAAACGGGTCAGCCTCGAACATCGGGCTCGGCGCAGACGTTTGAGCTCACGGCGGGTCATCCAGATAAGCGAGGTGGCTGTGACGAAGCGGACAGGTCAGTCAAGGTTATGAAATGACGCTGATACGGTCGAATCGGCCTACAAGCAACGATAAGAGGCGAAATGAGTCCCGGGCCGAGCCCTGCGGTCCTGTAGACGACGAACTCGAGGGCAAAGTGACCGAGAGCGAGAACGTAGCTAGCGAGGGCGAGGTCATACATGCTGCGAGTGATTACAGAACGGTCAGCCTCGATTCGGTACAGCGCAGGCAGGGAGAAAGCTCACGGCTTGAGCTCGAGGTTATAAGCGGCGTAGATGCGGATGGCAGCCGAAGCGAGGGTCCAGACGGCGAAGGTGCGAGCTTGCAGGGGGTTTACTGTAGAGGAAGAAGCCGTCAGGTGCTCGCTCGAGCTGGGAAACGCGTCGCAACGGACCGAGAGCGGGAGCCTTGTTGTAGATGCGCTTCGTGAGGGAGGTCGTGAGGAAGTTCTGAGCCGAGTTGAAGACGGCCAGTGAGCTGTGATAGCTCAGAACGTCAGCTGACGGGTCTGGCTGCTTCGACTACAGCGCAGAGCTGTGAACTGAGAGGCGCACGAGACGAAGAGCATCCAGTAGGGGAGGTAGCCCTCCGTGTCGGGCAGAACTGAGCGAGAGAGGATGTCAGTGAGGTATAGAGCTACACGGTCGAGCCTACTCACGGTCCAAAAGAGAGTCCATCATGCAGCGAGCAGTGAGAAGCGGGAGCAAGAGAGTCGAAAGTGCTCGGGGCTCGCTCTTTCTGCGGCTTTTCGCTGAGAATTAAATCTGCACGACTTAGTAGTACAAGCACACAGACAAAGCACACTGAAGCTACTACACAACTGCTGAGTTATCCTCCCTCCCCCCTCTCCTCGCCGAGCACAACAAGCTCTCCTCCGCCTCAACGGCCAAATCAAGCTGCAGCCCTGCTCGCCTGATCCTCGCTCCCCTGCTAGTAGCATCGACTACGATCCCGCCAGTGATAAGCCCCGCCACGATGTAGATGAGGAAACCCCACGCGAGAGCTCCGAGCACTCGTCGTCTCGCTCGCCTGTCCGCTTGTTGGATGGCCGATTCTTGCGAGTGAGCGAGGTTGTGGTGGTGGTGCTGGTACAGGTGAGAAGGGAGAGAAGATGGTCCTGCTGGGTGTTGAGCTGCAGACGAGGAAGGGATCTCGTAAGTCGTAGCGGCGTTGTAGCTGGGAGCTGTTCGCCAGTGAGAGTGGCGGTCAGTTCAGAGTGCGGATGAGCTGCAGGAAGGCTACTCACGAGGCTGTAGCAAGTTCTGAGTCTCGTGCTCTGCTGCTGGGGTGGATTTGATGGCCATCTTGGTGCTCGTTGAAAGCCAACCTTCGCCTTCGCCGTCATCGTTGGCAAAAGGAGACCTCCTTTATTCTCGGTCCTCACTGCTCGGGCGCTTCAGCTTCTGTACTGGACCGCAAGGCAGCTCTTTGAGAGATCTATTTCGTTTCTGACAACCTGCGCGGGAAATCGACTGAGGTGCAACATTGATCCACCCCGGCCATTTCGCTGAGCTCAGCGGCTTGCATCCTCCCCTTCGACGTCTTCTGAGCCTGTCTGCTTCCTGCGCTTCACTTCTCTGCTTCTTTCCGCACTCTTTCCGCCCCCGGACAACTCCAACAAGATGCCCTCTGCTCCCGTGTCCAACGATGTGCTCTTCTCGCCTCTCCAAGTGGGCGACATCACTCTCAACCACCGCATCGTGATGGCACCTCTCACTCGCATGCGAGCTGATACCGAACATGTCCTGGGAGGTGAGTAACCGCTACACATCCCCGTCTTTTGAGACATTCGCTCACCTCCCCTCGTTTGCAGACATCTCTAGGGAGTACTATGGACAACGAGCTCAAGCCTCGGGTACTCTTTTGATCACCGAGGCCACTTTCATCTCACCGCAGGCTGGAGGTGAGTATATGAATACCTCGGTCTCGTGAACTTCCGCTGACGTCGTCCCCTTTTCCTTCTGCACTTGCTGCTGTTCTCCTTCTCCTACTCTCGCGCGCGATAATCAGGCTACACCAATGCTCCCGGATGCTATAGCGACGATCAGGTCGCCGCATGGAAGAAGATTGTCGACGAGGGTTCGTTTCCGTTTCTCATCAGCGCCGAACCATTCGCCGAGCTGACCCACTCCGTCTCTTTCACAGTCCACTCGAAGGGTTCCTACATCTACCTTCAACTCTGGGCCCTCGGTCGCGCTTCCGACCCCGAGGCCATCAAGAAGGAGGGCTACGACGTCGTTTCGGCTTCCGACATTCCCTTCGAAGGCGGACCTACCCCTCGCCCGCTCACGGAGGCTGAAATCCAACAATACATCCAGGACTATGCCTCGACTGCTAAGCGGTTTGTTGAGGAGGCGGGTGGAGATGGTGTCGAGGTGAGTCTCCGTTTCGCCGCCGTGCTCGGGGCCGAGCCACGAGCTTCTCTCCTCCCTAAGTCGACGTTGTCTAGAGCTAGGGCTGACATTCTTCGTTCTCTACAGGTTCACTCAGCCAACGGCTACCTCATTCAGCAATTCATCGAGAAGCAATCGAACGTACGCACCGACCGCTACGGCGGCTCGGTCGAGAACCGAGCTCGCTTCGGTCTTGAAGTCATGGAGGCTGTCACCAAGGCGGTAGGACAGAAGAAGACGGGCATCCGGCTCTCACCCTACACCACTTTCCAGGGTACGTCCTTGTCCTCTTCTCGAGACGTTTTTCGTCGCTCCCAGCTCGGCGCTGACCTTCTTTCTTCACTCAGGCATGAAGATGGCCCTTCCTGACATCAAGGAGACGTACTCGTACTACACCTCTGAGCTCAAGAAGCGTTTCCCCGACCTCGCCTACCTGCACGCCGTCGAATCGCGCATCGCAGGCAACGTGACCGTCGACGCCGACGAGAGCGAGACCCTCGACTTCTTGGTGAGCTTGCTCGTCTCTCCTACCCCCCTCCGCTGATTGAGTACTGATCACATTCGACCTCCAGCACGACATCTGGTCCCCCAAGCCTTTCTTCGTGGCTGGCGGCTTCAAGGAAGACTCGGCAGCCGAGGAAGTCGCTCGACTCGGAGGAGACAACGTCGCCGTCGTCTTCGGTCGTTACTTCATCTCCAACGTGCGTTCCGTCTCTTCCTATCCTTCCCTCCAGCTCCGCCCTGCATCGCATCACCGCCTCGACCTCGAGCGAAAGCTGATCCTTACTCCGTCGCTTCCCACAGCCCGACCTCGTCAACCGCATCCGCCACAACATTCCCTTCTCACCTTACAACCGCGATACCTTCTACCTCCTCGGTCCTAAAGAGCCCAAGGGCTACATCGACTACCCCAACGCCGAGATCACCGTGAAGGCTTAGATTGGTAGACGACATCGGCGCCGCTTGCGAGGCCGACTAGAGAGTAGAGGCCACGTCTAGAGCCGTACATAGAAAGCCGAAGAGTATTTCATTGCAGTGATGTAACTTATACAGCATGTATTGAGCAAACTTCGGCAGAGACACGAACGGCGAACGACCGCTCGAAAAGCCCGTCGACCGAGCAGTGGCAGACGAAGAGAGCGTCTGCACGTCATTCTGGAGACGTGCAGGAACGTGGTTCTCGTCTGTCGTGCTCTCAGCGTCCGCTCCTACGCCCGAGTGATCTGGTACAGCTCAGCAGAAGCCTTCTCTAATTTCCCTCGCTCGGCTTTTGCTGAGTCTGCATTCTCTGATCGTTACCTCCACACACCTCCACCTCTTACCATTTCTAATCCTCCTGCACCAAAATGAACACGCCCACCGGCCATTTTCGACCATCAAAAACGTCACTCGGGTTTGGCGGGGGCCGAGGCAGGGGCAGCGCCGATCCAGCGAGAATTTCCCGCGCTTGGAGACTTTGGGCCCTTGCTTGCTCAGCTCCGAGGTGTGTAAGCTGCTGCAGCGAGAGTATTTCAAGAGGCGTGAAAGGGCTTCGTCTCTTCTTCTCCTTCTCATCACTCGCTTGCCACTCTTCCGCCAGCTCAAACTCTCTCTCCGCCATGCCTTCCGCTCCTGCTTCCCAAGATGCCCTCTTCTCGCCTCTCCAGGTCGGAGACATCACTCTCTCCCACCGCATTGTGATGGCACCTCTCACTCGGTTGCGCGCTGATAACAAGCACGTTCTGGGAGGTGAGTAGTCGCTACGCTTTCCCACTCGCGCCTTCCGCTCACCTTCCACTCTCGCAGACATCTCTAGGGAGTACTACGGACAACGTGCGCAGACGCCCGGAACCCTTTTGATCACCGAGGCCACTTTCATCTCCGCTCAGGCTGGAGGTAAGTCAATACTGAGCGCCGAAGTGGAGATTGAGCGCGAGATGGACCCCGCCGAGCATTTAAGCTGACTTCTCCCTTGCTTCTCGCTCTTCTCTCGCCATTGAACAGGATACACCCACGCTCCCGGATGCTACACTGACGAGCAGGTCGCCTCCTGGAAGAAGATTGTCGACGAGGGTACGTTTCCGTTCTCACCGCCGAATCTCTCGCAGAGCTGACTCGTTCTCCCGCCCCATAGTCCACTCCAAGGGCTCCTACATCTACCTCCAACTCTGGGCTCACGGCCGCGCGGCCGACCCCAAGCAGCTCTCGCCCGACGGCGACTTTGATGTCGTTTCGGCCTCCGACATCCCCTTCGAAGGAGGAGCCACTCCTCGTCCTATGACTGAGGCTGAGATCCAGCAATACGTTCGCGATTACGCTTCGACTGCCAAGCGTTTTGTTGAGGAGGCTGGAGGAGATGGAGTTGAGGTGAGCTTCCCTTTCCTTTGCCTTCCTCGGCGCCGAGTTGCCGATCCTTCTCGGCGCTTTGCACACTGCCAGTTCACGAGCGGCCGCTGATCCTCTTCTCCTCCTTCACAGCTCCACTCGGCCAACGGCTACCTCATCCACCAGTTCCTCGAGAAGCAGTCGAACGTCCGCACCGATCGCTACGGAGGATCCGTTGAGAACCGCGCTCGCTTCGGACTCGAGGCTCTCGAGGCCATCACCGCCGCCGTCGGACAGAAGAAGACTGGAATCCGTATCTCGCCCTACACCACCTTCCAGGGCCCCTGTGCACCGCATTACTCGCAAGATCAAGCTCATCCTCAGTACAACCTATGGGTCGCTC
>MWVB01000063.1:78223-97352 GCA_003054985.1 Leucosporidium scottii | reverse complement strand
GCGAGCGTCGCCGAGCGGTGAGAAGGCGACCCGAAGGCTGACCTCGTTCTCTTTCTCCGCGCACAGGAATGAAGATGTCCCACGCTGATGCTCTCGAGACCTACTCCTACTACGCGAAAGAGATCAAGAGCCGCTTCCCTGAGCTCGCCTACCTCCACGCCATCGAGGGTCGCGACGGTATCTCCGACAACGAGCCCGAGGCGCAGGAGACCCTTGACTTCCTCGTGAGTTGTTCAGTGACCGCTTCACTTCCTCGTTGACCCTTTTCTGACCTTTTTTCCTTCACTACAGCGCGACATCTGGTCGCCCAAGCCCTTCTTCGCTGCTGGAGGCCACACCCCCGAGAGCGCCGCCGCCGTGACCTCGGCCCACGACAACGTCGCTGTCGTCTTTGGTCGTCACTTCATCTCCAACGTGAGTGCCATTTTCTCTCTCGGGAGCCTTCTTCGCTTCTTTCGCTCCCTTCTGCTTCTCCAAACCCCGAAGCTGACTCTTCCTTTCCCCCTCCTCAGCCCGACATTGTCAAGCGTATCCGCCACAACGTCCCTCTCACTCCTTATGATCGCACCACCTTCTACCTCTTGGGACCCAAGGAGACCAGGGGATACACCGACTACCCCAACGCTCCCGAGCTCGAGGGCAAGAACTAACAGACGCCGAGCTGTAGATCGAGCGTCCTTTAGAGTCGAGTATAGACAGAGAGAAGACGTAGCAGTACCTATGACATTGTAACTACACCACGCATGCGCTTTCTCCCTTTCTCGTAAGCTGGAAATCGCCGAGCTTCTCTGCGCAGAAGCGCTGCCGAGAAGCGACAGTGCGAACTCGGATCATCAGCTCCAGGTCCGAGGGCGCCGGAAGTTACTCTGATACATCTCATACCACAGCTGAGCCCGCGCAAAGTCCCGAGAGCCCTCGCATCAACTCTTCGAAATTCAGCGACCTGCGCCCCCGACGCGTTTCGCGGCTCCAACTCCTTCCAATCAACACCTCGTCTCGTTTCTCGCCTCCGACTTCACCATGAGCAACCCAGCACTCCGCACTTCGCGCAAGGTGGCCCAACTCGCCTCGAAACTCGCTACGCTCCAGGCTGGACCTTCTTCCCTCGCTCTTCCTCCATCCGTGGCCGGGCTGGAGGTGCACCAGGAAGGATTAAAGGGCAACGCCGGCGTTAGGCGTAGGTTATATCTCTCTGCTGCTCCCACACCCCCAGCTGACCCTCTGCACCCGCTAGACTGGCTCAAGGAGAGCCTGTCCTCGCTGAGATACTCGAACCCCTCCGTGCCCATCAAGATCGCACCAGCACCACAGGAAGGCGGCTGGAATCAGACTCCTGGTGTTCTTCTCTCCTTCCGTGAGCTCTGCTCCGCTCCTTCGGAGCTGTTCGCCGCTGATCCCTGTGTTTCTTTGAGCAGACGATTCAACCCGCAAGGCCTTCCTCCCTCTCGCCGGTCAGCGCTCAGACAAGCTCGCAAAAGCTTTCTGGGACACTGTCTCCAATCCTGAAGCTCTGGCAGCACTCGGGGAGGCCCCAACATTCGCGGCGAAGGCGCAGGTGCCGGAGGGAGAACCGTTGGTCGGAGGAGGGGAGCAGAAGGCGGCCGGAGGGCTGCCAGGGAGCGCACCACCAAGCTAAACTGATGCTGGAAACGTTGGCTCTTGGGTGATACTGCGTTCGAGCAGAGCTGCGGGAGAGCGAAGTGCTCGGCGAGGGAGCTGCTCACGGCAGATCGAACGAGTGCACGCTGCCTGCTCCGTGCGGAGTCTGGTGCCACACAAGCTCTCAATACAGCACCTCCCTTCTCCTCAAGCCCATCTCAGTGGCCGTGGCGGCTACAGATCTCTTCGCCGCTGGTGCTCGAGAGCGCCGAGCTAGCGCTTCATTCCCACAGTGCAACGCGCTCATCTACTACAAGTCACTCTACGGCCATCTAGAGTCTCGGAGCGGCCTCAGCCACGGCCTCGTACGTGGTGTAGCCTACGAAGGAGGGGCGTCAGCGGATGAGAAGTGAATCGTTGCGAAGCCCAGCTCACCCTCAGCGGCTTCAGGAGTGTAGAAGGTCTTGCGGTTGTAAGGTGTAAAGGGAACACCGTTCTTGATCCTTAATGGGAGATCAGGCTGTGCAATAGGCGGGTCAGTGAGGAGCAAGAAGCTTCGGCGACCGGTTCGACTCACGTTCGAGATGAAATGACGACCGAACGCGATGATGGAGTTGCTGTACTTCTCGGCTTCAGCTACCGCCTGCTCTGCCTTGTATCCACCCGCGAGAATGATGGGCAGGGGCGCCCAGATGTCGAGCTGGAAGAAGGAATGAGAAGTGTGAGCCGAGTCGAGCCAACGCCGAAGAGTCGACCAAAGAGCAGTAGACGTACCAGGAAATCAAGGTTCTCGCCTTCTTCCGCCTTCTTGTCGATAATACCAGCGATCCGAGGTTGAGTGAGATGGAGGTAGGCGAGTTTGGGGTGGTCCTTCTTGAAAGCCCGGACGAGGAAGGCAAAAGTCTCCTCAAAGTCCTTCTTGGGCATCTTCATTCCTGTGGGACGAGGCAAAAAGTTAGCGAATCTTTCGTTTCTCTGAGGAGCAGCCCTGCCGACGCACCTTGGAACTCCGAGTGAGGCGAAAGGCGAAGGCTCGTCCGCTCGGCGCCGATTTTTGCGACGATGGCCTTGACAATCTCCCTTGAGAAGCGAGCTCGGTTCTCCACAGAGCCGCCCCACTTGTCCGTGCGCTTGTTCGAGTTGGTGTCAATGAACTAGAAGACGTCAGGGATCAGCGCTCAGCCGTCATCTCGCAAGCAGAAGACAAGCGAGAACGAACCTGGTTAGGGAGGTAGCCATTGGCCGAATGCACCTCGATACCGTCTCCGCCCGCAAGATGAACAAAGTTATGCGCGGCCTGCGCATACCACTCGATGTATTGCTCAATCTCAGCCTCGGTGAGAGCCCTCGGCACGTCCGTCGAGCCAGGAATCGGGAGGTCGGAAGCCGAGACGACGTCGTAAGGTCCTCTTGGCTCCTTCTTGAGCACCGATTGGGTTGCTCCTCGACCGAGCGCCCAAAGTTGGAGGTAGATGAACGAGCCCTTGGCGTGGACTGGAGGCGGCGAGTTTCGGTCAGCGCTGCTCGGCGAGTGCGAAAACGACGTCGCTTGCCGGCATCCACAATCTCCTTCCAAGATTTGATCTGTTCATTTGACCAGATTCCAGGAACGTGGTCGTAGCCTGCATGTGATGGGAGGGTCAGCCTTTGGGGTTTAGGTCTTCGGCGCTCTCGTCGACGAAGGGGGTTCGGCGTTCCGTTATCGAGCTCGCTCACCTCCAGCTTGAGGAGCGATGAAAGTCGCTTCGGAAATGATGAGGGTACCTCTGGTGGCAGCTCTTTGCTCGTAGTACTTGATGGCGAGTTCTGGCGGAGGCGAGGGTCAGCGCCAAGCTTGTTCGAGCTCCTGCAGCCCTAAGAAGATATCGGCTCGCATTCGAAAGGCCATCGAAGCCCTACTCACTTGAGGGGACATGCTCCTTTGTCGCGCGGAAGCGGGTGAGAGGTGCCATCGCGACCCGATGCTCCAGCTTCATCGTGCCGACTTGTAGGGGAGTGAAGAGAGCAGGCGTCATTCTGGTCGTTTGATACTGTTGATGGAGCCGAGTTTTCTGGATCGAACGAGCTGGAGAAGGATGCGACACAAGAGCAGCGAGCGGCGGGAGACAAAGAGCGAAGGAGGCGGCTCAGCCAAGCCCGATGAGCCGGGCCTCAGTCAGCGAAAGGTAAGGGGTCAAATGGCGCAGAAGCAGTGAAGCTCTGAATCAGAGTGTGGTAAGGTTGTTGAATCTTCAGCACGCGGCGGGCGTGTGGGCCAGCAAGAGCCAAGTCCGCCGCATCGTAATTCTTCGCCGAAAGTCCGAGCTAGCGAGACAAAACGACAGATTAATGCAAGCTTCTGTACACAACGAAGAATCACTTCAAGTACAAGCACGCCTAATCGTACTTTCCACGCTTGGCTCCCGGCTTGCTCGAGGAAGCGGAGGAGCTCGGCCTCTTCGCTCCCGCCGACGAGCTCGACGCCGCTCCAGCCTTTCCAGCTGCACTTTTCCCCGCACTCCCCTTCCCAGCGCCGAAACCTCCCTTCTTGACAGGAGCCGCCGCCGACAAAACCGCTCCATTCTGCCAACCCGCCTTCTCACACTCCTCCTCAAAGCGAGCCACGAGCGCTGAGAAGTCGGCCGTCTCGCAAGACTTGAAGACGGGGTGCTTCGAGAGCCCGAGCTTGGTGATGCGAGGGGAGGAGATGCCAAAGGCGAGACGGGCGAGGAAGCGAGCGTCGTCGCGGACTCCGCAGACGGCGAGGACGGCTTTGATCTTGCCTTCGTCGAGGGCGGCGTGAGGCTTGGGGTCGAAGGGAATGGGCTTGCGAGTCTGACACCACTGTGGAAGAAGAATGTCGGCGTTTGATCGGCCCTGCGAGGCATGGGAAGCAAAAACGAACCGAGCAGGACCCGCACTCGCCGTTGGGAACCGAAGTTTCGTCCCCAAAGTAGACCGCGAGCCCATGAGCGAAGCCTGCAGAGTGAGGACCGTCAGCGGCGATGGGCTATACGTCATCTCGATGCAACTCACATCCATCGCGCTTCACGAAGGCTGCCGTGCCGAAGAGACGCTTGACGTCGGCTTCCTCCCTCTCGTGCATTCTGAAAAGGCCGAGAGGTTAGCGAGGGCGCTCAAAGAGAATCCGAGGAGCGGACGCACTGCTGGAACATGTCGTCGGCAATCTTGTCGATCTCGGCGGCGGTGGTAGGCAGCTTCTTGAGCGGAAGGTAGCGGTTACGGACGTTGGAGACCTTGGTCTCGCAGCAGCTGTTTGATGAGGTAGAGTGAATCAGCATCTTTGTCGATGATGAAATTCGATGAGAGCGTTCAACCCACCCAGACGACTCCCAGCGACTGATCTGACGGACAATCTCGGTGCGGTCGAATCCCTCGCCCTCGATGACTGAGACGATGTCGAGAGTACACCAAGTCGATCCTTTCGACCAATGCTTGCGGATGGCCTGGGCAAGTCGGCTGTTGTCGTTGAGGATGTCGTGGAAACGAGCAGGCTCTGCGGAGGGCTTGATGGCGTAAACCGAGTAGAAGGGAGTCCCGGCGCGGAGGAGCTCGCACTGGAGCTCAAGGTTGGCGTAGAGGAGGCCAAGGGTGTTGCGCTGCAGTCATAACAGACTGTCAGCGCACGGAAAGGACGAAAGGAAAGCAGAACTTCTAGACTCACTGTGATGTCGAACTCGGTCGATTGGGTGTAGAGGGAGAAGTCGAGCGCGCCGTCGGCAGCGGGCTTGGCCGAGAAGACTTGACCAAGCCAGGCGCGGATCGAGTTGCGACTGGGAGTATTGCCGCGAGCGAAGGACTCGAGGATGGGGAGGTCGGTGGCGCAGGGCCTGCTCGGAGAGAAGGCGTGAGCCAATTGGTGCAGCAAAGACGGCAAGGAGAGGCTCACATCATCAAGCACGTCGCGGGAAGACCATCACGGCCAGCGCGGCCGACTTCTTGCCTGTAAAACGGAGAGGGTCAGCGAGAATCGGCGGCGGCGACACCAGGAGCGAACTTACGAGTAGTTCTCGAGTGTCTTGGGGATCATGAAGTGACAGACTTGACGGATGTCGGCCTTTGCGAGTGTGGACCGAGATCAGAAGAGGAGGAGGAAACGGATGAGAAAGGCGTCAGCGCCTCGTTGATCGCCGGATGAAACCCTGCCTCTCGACTCACCTTGTCAATGCCCATCCCAAAAGCAATCGTCGCCACTACGATGCCCTGTCCCGCAATGAACCAATCCTGCGTCGCCTTCCTATCCTCACTTGAGACTCCAGCATGATAGAAGCGCGACTCGAGTCCCTTGTCCTTGAGAGCGGCGACGACCCTCTCAGCATCTCCGTGAGTAGTAGCGTACACGATGGCGCCACCAGCACCGCGGGACTTGAGGAAGGGGACAAGGAGGGCGATTTTGGAGGCGAGGTTGAAGGTCGGCTTGATGAGGAGGGAGAGGTTGGGCCTGTAGTTGCCGGTCGAGAAGACGCCCTTGTCGAGGTCGATGTCGAAGCCGTTCTCGGGAGCGCAGATGTCTTTGACGACCGAAGGGGTGGCCGTCTGCAGTCCGAAGGAGATGTCAGCGGGCGTCGGCGGGGGAGCTCGGAGAACGACGAACAGCGGTGAGGCAGAGAACACGCTGAGCTTCGACCTCTTTCGCGAAGCGAGCGACTTTAAGGTACTCGGGACGGAAGGATGGCCCCCACTCGGATACACAGTGACTCTCGCTGCAGAGAGAGAGAGAGAAGAGAGAGACGTCAGCTCGGCGATCGACTGTCGAGGGAAGGCGAGAACTTGCTCAACAGCCAGTAGCGAGATCTCCTGCTCCATCATCAACGAGATGAACATCTCGTTAGCCAGCCTCTCCGGAGCCACATAGAGAAGCTTGAGCGTCTTGTCCTTGAGCTGCGAGCGAACGGCCTTCATCTCATCGGGGGTGAGGGACGAGTCCATCGAGGCGGCGGCCACGTTACGCTTGCGCAGGGCGTCGACTTGATCCTGTGTTGGACGAAAGGCGGTGGGCTCAGCGCGAGGTATCGCAGCGCCGAGGGGCAGAGCGAGCTCGGCGTACTTTCATGAGGGCGATGAGAGGCGACACGACGACAGTAAGACCAGGCAAGCACTGAAGGGAGAACTAATAAGCGTTCTGCCTTGACGGCCGAGAAGCACCATGACTCACCAGAGCTGGTAGCTGATAGCACAGAGACTTTCCTCCTCCCGTGGGCATGAGACACAGCACGTTGGCGCCGTCGACGAGCAAGCGGTGGATGACCTGTGGGCAGTTACAAAGGGTGTTAGCTACCCTGCGTCGGCTGCTGTAGGACATGGCCCGAGCGAGCCCCGTTCAGCGCTCTCCAGCTTCTCGAAGGACGCTCTCCACCTCCTCGAAGGACGCTGCTAACTCACATTTTCCTGTACGCCACGGAACGCGTCGAAGCCCCAGACCTCTTGCAGCACGAATCCGGCCGTTTCCATCACAGCTAAAGGGTCTTCGGTCGCCATCCTTGCCGCTGGGAGCTGAGCGCTGAGATCTGAGAGCTCGAGCGTGCTTTCAGCGATGGGGTGAAGTGAGGGCGTAGCCAAGGGAGCAGTGAGTCGAGTGAGGAGCTGTACGGTCGCTGCTGCTGTAGTCGATACGGGATGAAGCGGTTGCAAGAAGTCAAGGGAGCTCGCGCGCCCGCGTCGCGAAATGAGCTGAGCTCGGACCCGCTGCAGGAGCTGCAGGGGAGCAGATGGGATGAGCTGGCGGGTACAGAGTAAACCACCAGCGCCCTTGGGCCGGCTGAAGTGCTCCACATTCTGTCGAGCCCCTCTCCTCGCCTTCAGCTCTAGCTCGTTTCGCTGCTTCCTACTACAACCTCGTCGTTTCTCACTCTCGTCACTCTCAGCTCCAAATCGTGCTGGACTGGAAGCGTACAAGTCTGCTCGCTCGTACGCTCAAACCGACTACAGAAGCTCGCTCGACTCACTGCTGAGGAGGCTGGAGATGGACAAGCTCGAAGCTGGAGAGTGTAAAGCTGCTGGGCGTGCAAGTGAGGAAGAAGGGTGAGTTACAGAAACAGTTTGATGTGCTGGAATCTAGCCCGTCGGGCGTCGAGCTGGTCAACAGCAGAAGAGCTGACCGCGTCTCCTCGTCGCTCAACAGCGCTTCGCCTGCTGCTGCCGAGATGTTCGTTAGCTCGACGTGTAGTCCGAAAGCTGAAAAGGTGTCTGAGTGATCTCTTTGTGCTCTCCCCGACTCCGCTGACGCGTTCCCTCCGAACAGAACCCCTCCGCCGAGGTCGAGCACTCTCAGGACGTCGACATCCTGCAGCACAACATCTCCGAGCTCTCCATCTCTTCCGCTCAATCTCCTACCTCTCTCAACGACCTCCCCGACGAGCTTCTCGACCACGTCGTCGCCGACCTCCACGGTGAGGAGAGCACCCTCCTCAGCGTCGCCCTCGTCTCGAAGCGCTTCTACGCTTCAGCTCGCCAGCAGTCGCAGTGGGACATTCCTGACGTCGAGCGCGCCACTCGGTTCCTCCGGACCATCCTCACCTCACCCTTCATCACTGAGAACGTCCACCGCCTCCACTTCTCCCGAGACCATGGCTTGGAGGGAGAAGAGACTCTGCCACTCCGCAGCGGGCTGCTGGCCAGCATCGTCGAACAGTGCTCGTCTCTTCGCCACCTTCATGTCGGAGGTCTCCATGGAGATCTGGCTGGCCAGCTCCGTCTCGTTGTGGCAGTTGGGCGACTTGAGCACCTTGTCGAACTCGACATTGGCTTCGAGGGGAAGCGCGAGATGCCTATCGCATTTCTTTCACCGCTCCTTCCCGCTCTCAGACATCTGCGCAAGCTTGCGCTTGGAGTGTCAGGCTCGGAGCGCATCAACTACCGCCACCTCCACCTCCACCGCCAGCGCCCTGCCAGATCCCTCCTCCGCGCCCCTCTACCTCGCTGCACCATCAAGGATGTGTCGCTACGCCTTAAGAGTCTTCTCTGTGAAGAGGTGCATGATATTTTGAGCGCGTTCACCAGTCATGCCGACTCGGTGTCAATCGACATTGCCGAGGAGTGGCAGGGCCATGGCCGAGGCATCCTCACTGAGCAGGACATCATCTCTTTACTCCCGGCGCTCCCTCTCGCGTCAATTCGCCTTCATTTCCAATCAGTCTCGAACCTTGACCCAACCACGCCTCTTCCTCTTCCAACTCTCCGCTTCACCGCCATCTCAATTCTCGCTCGGCGCTCTTCGAGGGATGTCTACGTTTTCCTCGGTCTATGGGCAACGATCCGGAACAAGCTTTGGGAGACGATGAGCGTACCATACCGGGCAACTCCCCTGCACAATTGGGTGGAAGTCCGTCGCGGCACCGAGATGAGCGACGCGGCAGCGGCCGAGTTGAGAGGGAAGCTCGATGAGGGAGGCTACATTGTGACGTGGTATAACTAGGTGAGTTTGCCTCAATTTTCTCCAGCGGATCTTGCTAACTCTCTCTCTCCCGCTCCAAAGCTTTGACTCGGTCGAGATGAGTGCTCGCGCTGGCTCTCTTCCCTTGCTTTCCCGATAGGCTGGAGGTAGAGCTCGATCAGCGGGAGTCAGTGAAAATTTGCGTCAGATGTGCTATGTACAGACATACTCGCCTGAGTACGCACCGAGTGCGAGAGCCACAGAGCAGCATCGGCCAAGCGCTGAGCGTTCGACGAGTTCTGCTGCAAGGTCGAAAAGCGCTTGGCAGCTCGAGTGATAGCTGGTTGGGCTCTGATCCTCCCGCGCCGCCTGAACGGCAGAGAGCAGCCGAGAGCGGGAGGTGTGCCAGGAGACGAAGCGACCGTTAAGCTCCTTTTACCTCCTCCCATCACCTCGTCTTTTCGCTTCGACTCGCTTTCGCTGGTTGGAGAGGACTTGCTGCTGCTAGAAGCTCTACTGGACCACTGCTGGGGCCCTCCTCGTCAGCACACCGCTCTCTCGCTCGCTCGCCGCTCTTCTCCTTTCCCTCCTCGTCACCCTCTCGTCGACTCGGTCGCTCGCTGAGAAAGCTCGGACCTCGGAAGCTCTCAGCGTTCGCTCAAGTTAGCTTGGTGAGTGTTCTGCTTCTCTGCTGATCTCCCCTCAGTCCTGCTTCGCGCAAGAGAGCAGCTCGATGAGGCGAGACGGACGTGGAATTTGAAAGGTTCGAGCTCATGTTTTCTTGGTCGATCCGCAGGTCTTCGAAGCTCGTGATGAATTCTAGCTGCTTTGAAATAGAGCAAGAGAGCGCTGAGATGATGCAGGTGAGTCTCTCGAGCTCGCAATGTCGCCGACGTCAAAGCTCACCAGCTGCTGCTCTTACTCCCTCGCAGGCGACTTCCACCTCCGCCGACGCTCTCCCCTCCCCCTTCAACTCCCTCTCGCTCAATACCTCCGACCTCAGAACCTTCAACGACATCCCCGACGAGCTGCTGGATCCAATCATGGCGGAGCTTGCAGGCGTCGGCGACGAGCGATCCCTCCGCAGAGCCGCCCTCGTCTCCAACCGGCTTTACATGCCAGCGAGGAGGCACACCAAGTATCAACTCGTCGGGATCTCCAGCGTCCTTCGCCTCCTGGACGTCGTGCTCGAGTTCCCCAGCTTCACCCAGCACATCCGAGACCTCAGCTTTCGCTACCACGAGTTGGAGGCTTCGCCGACTCTCGCCAACAGGGCAATAGCTCTACTTGTTGTCGAGTGTGTGGAGCTACGCTACCTTCATGTTGGAGGCTTGCTCGAGGATGAGCCGGCGCAAGTTCGGTTGATGCAGGCCGTTGGTGGACCTAAGCACCTCGTCGACCTCAACATGGGATTCGAGTTTCGAGCCAAGCTCCCCCTCGCCGGTCTCCCCCTCCTTATGCCCGCTCTACACCACCTTCGGAATCTCACCCTCGGACTTTCGGCTTGCGAGCGCAACGTGTTCCCTCGCCTTCCCACACCTCTTCTTAGGGCAGCGCTGCCAATGTGCACCATTCAGAATGTCACCCTTTCCCTCCAGAGTCTTCAAAAAGGAGAACTCGCCAACATGGTCCACGCTTTCGCCAAGGGAGCTCGCCGAGTTTCGATCCACATCGAGGAGAACATGCTCAGCGATTCCGTTCTCAACACTCAAGACGTTGTTGACACTTTCATCTCGTGGACCCCGGTGGCGCTCGAGCTCAAGATCGGTGGCTCTCGAGCCATCACTCATAGCCAGGCTCTTCCGTTCCCGCCACTGCCCGTCACCGTCGTATCCGTTCTTCCTACGTGGACCGCGCTCCAAAATGCCTACGTCTACCTCGGAACGTGGTCAGAGATCAAAGAGATGCCATGGCAGGTCTTGGATGAGGAGCACAGGGGCAAGCCTGATCATTGGCGAGTCGAGGTACGTCGAGGGGAGGAGATGAGCGACGAGGAAGCGGGCAATCTGCGTCGGAGATTGAGGAGGAGGGGCTTCAACGTCAAGTGGTTTGAATAGGCGAGTTGAGGCGCTTTCAACTCTGCGCAAGAGACGAGCTGACCCTCTTGCTTTCAGCAGGCGATCCGGCCGAGGTCGGGCGCGGCGCTCGTCGCTGGTACTCGCTGAATCGTGGAATACTTCACATTCCCACCTGCTCGAAATAGCTTGGAAATCACATACCCGCTTTGTCAACCCACTCTTTCAAACGCGCGAGAGTCTCTCGTTCGGCGGACGAATTTCGGGCGAGGCGAGAAAATTGGCTTCGCCTCTTCGCCTTCATGCTACCGGCTTGTCTCATTCAAAGGAAGTGATGATGATGCAATGTATATTCCAAGTGTCCATGATGCTCCTTGCCCCTCTGCTGCTCCTTGCATCGACTAAAGGAAGCCATCGGGCGTGTCTCGCCGGTTCTGCTTGGATTAGATTCAGTGAGAGCTATGAGACGAGACAGCAATCTCTCGCTCACTGATTTCTTCATAGCCTCGGCTTTGCGACGGCGTCTCTCCCTCTCGACCAAGCTCTGAGGGAGGTGACGAAGGGGTAAGTCAGCGCCGAGAAGCAAAGGGGCAGTCCCAAAGTGGCTGACCGTCTCAGATTCGTGGTGCTCTAGACGCGGTGAGGGCAAGTGGATGGTCAGAGCTGAGTCTCTCGGTCCTCGAGCGTGGTAGATGTGGACCGCTTGAGCATGACCCTGTAAAAGTGTAAAAGAAAAATCGAGCTTGAGTCGTCTTGACACTCGTGGCCTCCAAACACGAGCGAACCCACAGATTGTACAGCTTCGTCGTCTGTGTTGTTATCGGTGTAGGACGTGACCTCTACCCCCTGCTGGTGTAGGCTATCCCGGCGGACGAGAGAGGAAGAGCGGGAACCGCTCGCTCGAGAGCTAGCCGAGTGAAGCTGAGGGGGAGCAGGGTCAGTGAGCTCTTGTTGTAGTCAGCTAGAGCCACGGATAAAAAGATATTCCCCTCACAAAGGAGCGCTCGGGAGCGTCTTGAACCCTGGGTGGGGACTGTAGAACGAGAAACGTCAGCTCGGCGATCGCTTCAGAGCATAAAACGAAGGCTCACCATCCCCCTCTGCGCCAGAGTGGCAGGTTGTGAGCCATCGTCGGAGGGATAAGCACTGCGCGAGGTGCTGGGATCTCTACGGCGGGGCATGAACTCTAGGCGCTGGTTCTGCTGGCGCCCGACGACTCGCTGTTCGGCGAAGGATCAGCATTCCACTTTGGCGCCGAGTCTGGGCATAGCTCACAATTGCCGAGGGCGAGATATCCAGCGGCTCATTGCCTTCCAGACGCCGTGCTGCAAAATCGGCATCTCGCTGCTCAGAGGGCGTAGTTGGCTTCGGAACGAAAGACGGAAAGGAGAGACCAAGTCAGCTTTCGAACGGGGATTCAGCGAGGGAGTGCATTGGACCGCACCCTTGGGGTAATTCGGGTCGTGTCGAGAGTGCGACCAGGGTAGACCGTCTGCCGTCGATGATTGTGGCCTGGTTGAGGCATGGGAGGGAGCTCGGCGAAGGGAGAAGCAGTCGAAGCCAGGGACACGGCGGCTCTTCTTGAAAACGAGGCCCTGGAAGCGAGGTATTAGGATGAGAAGAGACCTCTGCACTCCTCACAAGTCATGCGACTCGAAAAATGTCGATCTGGGGAAGTCGGACAGCGCCTCCTCGGCGAAGTCCCATCTCGGTGCAGCCGAAGGACGGCGCGCCTAAGCGAGCTCGGACTTGCCATGCGGCCCATCGACGTATGCGGAGAAGTCAGCGCTGAAGCAACCGAACAGCCAAGCGAGGCTGTGAGAACCCTCGCGCCGAACCGAGAACTCCGAAGGAGCTGCTGGTGCTTGGGTGTCGGATGTAGAACGTAGTTATCGTTTGTAGCGCTGCATATTAGGCCATGTAGTCCCTCGACGACGAGAAGCATTGCAACACGAGAAGGGCTAGCAGTATGCACGAGCGAAAGGGAAGCTCGCCGCACCTTGGCTTTCACACCTCGCCTCCTCATCTCCTTCTCCTCCAATGTCGCCCCACTTGCCCAAGCCCGTTGAAGGTACACTACACACCTACAAGACAGCGCCCGATCTTACTGCTTTTGAGCACTCGACGTCATCCCCCTCCACCAACGTCGTCCTCCTCGTTCCCGGCCTCAATGGCTCGTTGCCCGCTGTTGGCTATGCCACGCCGCTAGCAGAAGCGCTCGATCAGGAGGGCTGGGGAGTCGCCGAGGTGCTGCTACGTAGCGCAGGAGCTGGCTGGGGCGGAGGGAGCGTCAAGCAGGACGCGGAGGAGCTGGCGCTCGCGGTGCGATACTTCAAAGAGCAGCGAGGGAAGGACAAGGTTGTGCTGATGGGTCACTCGACTGGTAAGTGTTTCCCCTACTGCTCCTCTACGTCTCACAGAGCTGACTGTTCTCTCATACAGGCTGCCAGGACGTCCTCGCCTACTCGCACCTCCTCCTCCGCTCCTCCGTCCGTTCCATCACTGCCACCATCCTACAAGCTCCTGTTTCCGACCGAGAGCTTTGGGAATATCAATCCAAGGAGTCTGGGCTCGACAAAGAGTACCCCTCGCCGCTCATTCCCACTCCTCCTGCTACTCTCGACTACTTCATCCCTCCAGTCCTCTCCAACCTCTGCGGCGCCAAAGCTGGCATCACGTTCCGTCGATGGAACTCTCTCACCGCCAAGCCCGAGAGTGACGAGGTCGACATTGCCGTGTCGGAGGACTTCTTCTCCTCCGACAACTCGGAGGCGAGGTGGGCCAGCGCCTTTCGTCCCGTCGAGACCAAAGTGCTCGTACTATTGAGCGAGAAGGACGAGTCATATGGTTCTCAGGTCGATCCTCGAAAGGTGCTACCGATGTTCAAGAAGGCGCTCGGCGAGGAGAGGTGGGCCGAGCAGAGTAGAATCATTGAAGGAGCGGACCACGCTATTGAGCAGGCGCCGCAGAGGAAGGTCATGATTGAGGCAGTAACCCAGTTTGTTCGCACCTTGTAACGACCTTTCCTCGCCTGTCGCTGTCGACATTCGATCACTCGCTCGCGAATCTCTCCCTCGGCGCCTGCGAAGCTGGCTTGGACAGGCGTCTATTGCTTGTGCAGGTACTTGACTGCCCTCTTGTCATTCTTGACCACTTCTAGCAGTGCATTCTTGACGTTTTCATTGTGCTTGCGAAGCCACTTGATCTCGGCCGGCGAGAGCAGCGAGTAGTCGACCATTCTCGTCTGAATGGGGACCTGTGAGTGTGAGAGAACGGGTCAGACAAGCGTTAGGGGGAGGGGATTGATAGCAAACAGAACCAACCTGAGTAAAGCGACCAAAACCAAACCACTTCTTGTCCCCGAAGCCTCGCCGAGTGCTGACCTCCTTGACGTGAATGACGCTTTCGATGCGAATGCCGTACGATCCAGCCTCGTAGTAGGCGGGCTCGTTGGACATGATGTGACCAGGTACGAAGGGGATGGCTGAGACTGAGGAAAATCAGCGAGGTCGGCGAAAGGCAGAGGAGCGAGCGAGCTCACCTCCGAAAGAAGCTGAGGCGCCGATGCCTTGAGGCCCCTCGTGCACCGAGAGATATTCTCCGACACCATGACCGGTTCCGTGTAGGCTGCGAAACGGCTTAAGGTCAGCTCAACTCTCGTCGAGAAGACAACGAGCCCGACTCACTAATTCATCCCCTCTCCCCATAGCGCCCTCCTTGCCAGTACATCAATCGCATTACCCGCTGTACCCTCGGGAAAGACGAGCGTATCGATAGCAATATGACCTTGCAGCACCCTCGTATAAGCGCGCTTGTGCTCTTTGGTAGGCTTGCCGAAGTGGTAGGTCCGAGTCGTGTCGATCGTGCCGTCGAGGTATTGAGCGCCAGAGTCGTTGAGGTAGGGGGTTTGGAGGGAGATTATGGAGGATTCGGCGGCGGTGGGAGCGTAGTGAGGGAGGGCTGTGAGTGGGAGGAAGGTTAGCGAAGACGAGAGCGAGCGCGAAAGGAAGAGACCAACCGGCGTTCTCGCCTGTAGCCGAGATGTTCTCGTAGGCGAGCTGTGAGGGAGACCAGAGTCAGTTCTCCAAACTCTGCTATCGTATCCCCACACTCACCCCAGCAAAGTTCTCTCCCTTCTTGCGATACTCGGTGAGCTTCTCGGCGGCATCCCACTCGCTGACCTTCTTGCCCGACTTGAGCGTCTCCTCGAGCCAAGCCAGCCATCGGATCCAGGCTGCTCCATCGCGAAGGTAGGCCGCCCTGAAGCCCTCGATCTCGACATCGTTCTTGATGGCTTGAGCGGCGACGACGGGGGAGGCGACGATGGTGACGTTGTCCTGTGGGCGAGTAGAGCGCGGTCAGCTCGATAAAGATCACAGAGAGGGAGAGAGATAAGGGAAGAAGCTGACCTCTCCAGCAGCCTCGATCACTGCCCAGCTGACCTTGCCATCCGTGACGACCTTGCCCTTCGTCTCTTTGATCCCCTCCAAAGCCTTCTCATACTCCCTGATCTCACCTCCCAGCCTCTCGATCTCTTCTCTCACTGCATCACCCACTGCTGCATCCTGCACCCACAACACAAACTTTTCGTCCTCCGAAGCAGGGACGAGAAGGTAAGCGTAGAAGACGGGGTTGAAGGCGATGTCGGAGCCGCGCAGGTTGAGGAGCCAGGCGATGTTGGGAAGGGAGGAGACGAGGAATGAAGAGTTTTGTGTCGCGTTGGTGGACAAGTAGGAGCGGAGGGCTGCGAGTTTCTCCTCGGCGGGTTGACCTGCGAGTGTAGGAGAGAGGTCAGCTTCGGCCGACGGCGGGAAGCGATGGGACGAACCGCTGAAGTTAAGAGGATGCAGGACGATATTGGCCGCTGAACGGAGAGGTCGGTCGGTCCAGACGTTGTCGACGAGGTTGGAGGCAGGGAAGACGAGCGAGAGCTTCTTCTTCTCGAGCTTGGCGAGGAGGGGTTTGGCGGTGGCTGCGCGAAGCTCGTCAGCTCGGGCATCCACGAATATTTGGGAAAGCCCTCACCGTAATCTACGAGAGTCGAGTCGATGCCAACGGTCGTGCCCTCCTCGAGCTGCGAACGGAGAGGTCAGCTCGGCGTTTCGCCTCAGCCCGACGAACTCACCGAGAGGAGCCACTCATCCCACTGCTTCACATCTTTCATCCCAACCTTCTGCATCTCCCATTCCTTGGTCAACTCTTTGCCAGCTTGGACGTAATAGCGAGCTGTGGGAGAGGGGCAGAGCGTCAGCTCGAGCTCGTTCGAGGCTAGCGGAGGAGACATACAATCCGTGAAGAGCAGCGCTCGGTCTTTGGTGACTACTGCTACTCCAGCTGATCCTGTGAAGCTGTACCGAAGCACGCGAGTCAGCCCCCCCGCCGCTCAGCCTCAGGCTGCCTTCCAGCAAGCGACTCACCCCGACAACCAGGCTCGTCGCTTATCGCATTCGCCAACATATCTGCGGATGTACGAAATCAGCTACCGTGCTCAGAGAAGCCTGGTGAAGGGACTCACTCGCTCCCATGGGCATCGGCCGTGGGCACCACGCTACTCCACCCCAAGTCCCGGTCAGCTCTGTTACAGCCTTGTCAGAGCAAAGAGACCACTCACTAAACCTCCACACCACTCTTCTCCATCTCCCTCCTCAGCAACCCCAACCTCTCTTTCGCCCTTAACCCGTCCGCGCGCTCGAGCTCAAGCTCAAGCACCGCGTGCTTCTCGTCCAGCAGCGAGGATTTGTCGTACAGCAAAGGGTTGGCGATGGATGATATAGTAGATGACGAAGAAGCGAGAGCGGGTAGCAAAGGTGAGAGGCAGGAGAGGAAGCCCATCTTGCCTGCGTGAGAGATGCGGCGGGAGGGAGGGAGAGAGGCGAGTGAGCCCCACGCGGTGAGTGAGGTCGAGTTGAGGTGCAGAGAAGCAGTTCCCTTCGCAAGAAAGCCAGAGACAGAAATCAAACAATGCAGAAAATGTAATACAGCCCAGCCCCAAAGCGCTAAGCCTCCACTGCCCCTCCTCCGCCGAACCATCGCCGAACCTCCGACCCTCTTACTCCTCCATGATCTGTTCAACGTCAGAGATCAGCAGGGCGCTCTTCTGGAACGCAGAAGTAGAAAAAACGCACCTTGACATCCTTGGCGACATCATACTTGGCACCCGTCTTTGCGCGCACCTCCTCGAGCGTGACCCCGGGAGCGAGCTCAACGAGGGTCATCTTACCGGCCTTGCGGTCGACATCAAAGACACAGACTGTGGTGTGTAGTAGTCAGCTCTCCGTCCTATCCTCTCAAACCCTCGCACTCGGAGCAGGTAGACCGAGGCGAGGGGGAAGCGAGAAAGAGCAAGAAAGAGCAAAAGGACTCACGCTCGGTGATAATCTGACTAACGCAAGCGACACCAGTCAAGGGCAAATCGCAGGTGTCCAAAATCTTGTGCTTATCGCCCTTGGCCGTGTGGTCCATGACGACAATGACCTTGGTAGCATCGGGGTTGGAAACGAGGTCCATGGCGCCGCCCATGCCCTTGACCACTGTTTGCGAGAAGGAGGGTTAGTCAGGTGGCGATGGAGGAGGGAAAGAAGGCCGAGGGAGAAGGTTCGTACTCTTGCCGGGAATCACTGCGAATCGAAATCGGGCGGTCAGCTTAAACTCGGCTCAGCTCTCGTCTCCCCTCGTCAAAAACTCACTGTAATTAGCGATATCACCACCCGCCGAGACCTGCATCGCTCCAAGTACGGAAACATCGACATGACCACCCCTGATCATAGCGAACGACTCTGAGGAATCAAAAGTCGAGGCGCCGGGGAGAAGCGTGACGGTTTCCTTGCCGGCGTTGATGATGTCGGCGTCGACTTCTTCTTTGGTGGGGTAGGGGCCCATGCCTGTTGAGAGGGAGGGGAGGGAGAGAGTGAGTGAGTGAGGAGAGGGGGAGGAGGGAAGGAGGAGAGTCAGCTCGGCGCCGACACGAGACGAGAGGAAGAAGCAAGCCCAAAAAACCGTACCGAGGATTCCATTCTCCGATTGCATGTGAATGATGGTTCCGGGCTTCATGAACGAAGGCGCAAGGGTGGGCATTCCAATGCCCAAGTTGACGTACATCTGTTGGAGGGGGGGGGGAACCGACAACCTCTTCAGCTCTTGTTCCTCTCTCTTTCTCTCTTCCTCCTCCCCCGCCCCACCGAGAAAGAAAGCAAAAAAAGAAGGGGAGAACCAACTACTCACCCCCTCCTTCAACTCCTTGGCCGCCCTCTTAGCGATCCTCTCCCTCCTCTTCCTCGTCTCATCCTTGCCCAAGCTCGCCTCGGAAGGGTTGGCACTATCCCTCAGGACCTCGAGCTCGACCTGCTTGGCGCAAGTGGATTGGACGACGCGGTTGACGCTGTGATGAGAAGGGAGGGGATGGTCAGCTTGGGTTGCTCGAGAGCGTGGGCGAGGGCAGGGGAGGGAGGAGCGCCGAGGGGCAAGCGGAGGAGGGCAAGGGAAGAAGGCGAGCGAGGAAGAAGACAAGACGCACTAGATACCGGGGACATGAATGTTGTTAGGCTCCAACGTGCCGATCGGGACAATCTCCTCGGCCTCGACAATGGTCATCTTTGCCGAGCGAGCCATGGCGCCCGAGAAGTTTTGAGCGGCGTAGCTGTTTTTGTGTTGAGGGCGGTGCAGTGTGGTGTAGGTCGAGCAGGGAAGAGACGAGACGAGACGAGAGGGGAGGTGAATAGGACGAAGTGGAAGAGAAGGAGGAGAGTCAGCGAGCCGAGCAAGAAAGGAAATAGACCAGCGCCGAGAGAACAAACATACCGGAACACACAATTGCCATACTCATCCGCCTTCCACACCTTAATCAACGCATAATCCCCCTTGATGGCCTCCTCCATAATAAAACCCTTGCCCCCAAACTCCCTCACCTCTCGTGGCACCCCCTTGATCTCCACCTCCCCCTTCTGTCCCCCCTTCTCCACATCCTTATACTTGATGGGAATCTCCCCCGTTTGCACGGCAGTACCGTACCCACTGGGCGTGTAGAAGGCGGGAATCCCGGCCCCGCCGGCGCGGCAGCGTTCGGCGAGGGTGCCTTGAGGGGTGAGTTCGAGGGCGATTTGACCGTTGAGGTAGAGGGATTCAAAGTGCTTTTTTTTTTTTTTTT
>MWVB01000063.1:0-78188 GCA_003054985.1 Leucosporidium scottii | reverse complement strand
TGCTTTTTTTTTTTTTTTTGGTGAAGGCGTGGGGTGAGACAGGGAGGGGAGAGGAGGGGAGAGGAGGGGAGAGGAGGAGGGGAGAAGGAGGGGGTTCGGCGGAGGTTGAGGGGGGCGAGAGAGCGGGTGAAGGGAGGGAAGGAAAGGGAAGGGTATGAAGAGGTGAGGGGTCAGCTGGGATCTGTTCTCCGCTCCGACGGACCACGCAACGCACCTTGTTGGCACCGAGGTAAGACGAGATCATCCTCGAGATCTGACCCGAGTGAAGCAGGGCGCCTATTCATTGACGACGTACCACCGAGTCAGCTCTTCCTTTCCCATGCTGTTTACACCCCCAAGCTGCGAGTCCAGCAGAACTCGGAGCGCCAGAAGAGAGAGCTCAAGGGAAAGGGACAGCCGACACTCACCAAGTCCGAACTTGCCGACACCGGCGTTGTTGGAGACGCAGGTGAGGTTCTTGACCTCGGGGCGCTTGGAGAGGGCTCCAATGAGGGTGTCTGTTTGTGTATTATGGCGGGCGTTGGTAGACGAGTGGACGAGGGAGTGGGGGGGAAAGCAGAGATGAAGTCAGCGAGAGGTTGAGGTGGCAGAAACGAGGTAGGGAAGCTTACCGGCGGTTCCACATAATCCGAAACCTGTCATGTAACAGCGTAGAAGAGCACAAACGAGTCAGCTTCCAACTCTCAGCGACGAAATCCCGAGCTGCTCGGCGACATTTGGGAGGAGGGAGCAACCTCGGTAAACACAACGAAGTACAGCCCATGCTGCAGCATAGACAGTAGCTTCGTAAGTCCCCATCCCCCCGCCCCAACGTCCACAGCAGGGCAAGAACCGGGGTTTCGGAACTGTCCGGCGGAGTTTAAGCAGGAGGGGGGGTAACGCTTCCCGGGTCGAAGGTGGGTTGGGGGATGGGGGGCGCGAAGGAAGGCGAGAGGTGGTGAGAAAGGGGATGGCTGAAGGGTGAATGTAGTGCTTGAGGGTGAGAGGCGCGGCTGCCGAGGGGGTGGTGCGCCAATTGCCCCGAGTCGAGCGGAGGGCGGGCGAGAATGAGGGCGGAGGAGGAGGAGCGAGTTGGGGTGTTCAGGGCTGTACGAGGGAGGTGTAAAGCATAACAAGAAAGCACTAGCGAGGCTCAAGCAGCGTCCCATTGAGCCCCGTCAGTTAGACGAGCCCAACGAGCGACGCAGATGAGCTAGTAGTGGCTCCCTTGCTCGTGCTGCACCTCGATAGTCTGCTCCCACCAAGAGAATCTCATCTTGTACATCACGTTCTCTCCCTTACGCCTCCCTTCCCCTCCTCCTCTCCCAACCTCCCAACAAATCCCAGCCGCGGCCCCCGGCTCGCTGCGACAGCTCAAACTCACCTCCGGACAGGACGATAGAATCTCCCTTGACATCAGCTACAGCTTCCTCAGCGGAAGCCCAAATCTTGGAAACTTCCTTCTTGGCTTGAGCGTGAACGAGCAAGGTGGTCGAGAAGGAGCGGGCGCCGAGCTGTAGAGACGTGAAGAGGGTGAGTTGCTGGGATGCACGAGGGTAGACAAGGACTCACGCGCTGAGAGCGGAAAGAAGTGCGAAGGGAGAGCATGGCACTGAAAGGCTACAGAGTACAGCGAACGTAGAGGAAGAAGGGAGAGAGAGAGAGCGGAGGCAGTCGCGCGCGCGTTTCGATTATCCTGGCCCCCCCTCCCGGGTCAGGGGCCTATCCTGAAGCACTACAGAATATGAGGAGAGCTACAATTCTACCCTGATACAGATTATCTTTGCTCTGACTGCTAATTGACATCAACCACCTCCTATACTCGACTTGGCCTCGCACGCTCTCCCTCTCGTCTCTCGTCTCTCGTCTCTCTCTCGTCTCTTGCAACTCGACGTCGACTAGAGGACAAAATGGGCAAGCGTAAATCAGCTCGCAAACCGGGAGCAGGGAAAACGAAAATGGCTCCTCTAGGTCAGTCCCTCTCTCTCCCACACACACAACTCGACGACGCGCTGACAGTTCATCACCATAACCCAGACAAGAGCTTCAAATGCTTGTTCTGTCAACATACGGGGACTGTAACTTGTAAGATGTGAGTGGGTAGTGTGCTAGTCGTTGAGTGGGGGAGGGGAGTTGCAGCAGCTGGAGGTGCAGCGCAGGGCCGACAGTGTGGAGCAGACGAGCAGACACGTCCAACTGAGTGCGCTACACGTCCTGCTCTCTCCCATTCGGAGGGGCAGGGTCCAGCCCTCGACACTTGGTAATCCTCCCCTCAGGCTCGTTTGGCCACTCGCGCTGGAGCTCAGGAGCTGTAGGCCAGCACCAGGGTGATTGGGATCTTGCATTGGGAGTTATTTGTAGTACTACAAATGGGCTCTGCGTGCTAGGTGACCTGTCGACGCCTGCTGCTGGCCTCATAAGCGAGACCGCTTCCCAACCGTCGACAGAAGGGCTGGGAGGACTACAGAGCCCGTTCTCGGCGCTCTCCTCTGGCACAGAGGAGGGCGCAAGAGCTGCATGGCCATGCTTGTGTCACTTCCTGCTCCTATTGACGCCCGCCGAACTCGGCGGATCCTTCGTCCATTGGAGTCGGGGAAGGGTGAGAGAGAGAGAGGCTCTCGTAGAGTGCAGATGCGCTCGTAAGCTATCCTCGCTTTGCAGGACGAGGGCCTGTGGGCGCTTCCTTTTGCATCTATTGGGCTTCACCCTCCAGTCAGTCAGCGATGCTACCTCTCGCCGAGCATCCTTTCGCAGGTCCTCGCCAACTCGCTCAGCTGCGACTGCTCATCTCTAGAAGGAGGTGGGAGGCCGAGCTGTACACGAAGTTGACCAAGCTGTGAACGCCCTCTGGTATAGGTCTGCGCTCAACCTAGAGCGGCATTGGCGCGTTACGACGCCTTCTCTCCCTCCAAAGGTCGAGAGCGCCGAGCGCTAAACGAGCACCGCCGACGGCGGGATCCTGTTGAAACATATCAGTAGTATCTCGCGTCGTCTCGGCGAGCTCGTCATTGCAGCACCATCCTGTTCGGCCTTCCCTTCACCCCGCGACCTTTCGGCGTTCGTCGTCACGTCGAAGGCCGAGCTGGAGGGACGAGGGGCAACCCAACAACAAGAGGAGGAGCGGAGCAGCAAGAAAGAGCTGGCAGTGTAGTGAGTTCCTCCTCGCCAGGGGGGGCGGGGAGGGCTGGCGCGCTGACGTTGGTTCGCTGTTGTTCTACGTTTTACGAGGCAGGCAAACACTCGGAGAAGGAATGTCAGGGAGCTGTCCGTGACGAGGAGCTGCGTTGCGAGTGGTCTGCATGGTGTAGATGCCTCGCAGCTCGCGCAGAGGGGCGATTGAGCGAGTGCGCTCCGCTTCGTGCACTCAATGTGTATGGGGTGCAGTGCTACCAGGGGTTGACGCTGCTCTGTGACAAGCTGCGGCTGCGCGGTGAGCTCACGGCGGGGAGCCAGCGGACCCGTTCTCCGACGCAGGGAGCTCGCTTCTTCTGCGCCGAGGTGCTCCTCCTTTGGGATCAATGGGGAGGCTTTGGCTGTTGCCGAAGGGTTACGAGCACCTTGTACTTGTGCTCCCATCACTGACGACGTCACCGTCACCGTGAAATGCTAAGCCGAGGCGAGCATTCGTCAGGGAAGACTTTCGTCGAGCTGGCGCTGTTGCGTCGCTTTCTCATCGAAGGTGGCGGGACAAAGCTTAATACTGCACGAAGGCCTTCCTCCGTGCTACTTCTCACTCTCCCACGGGCGACCAGGGATTTTCGTGCTGTCGCTCCCTCGTACGTTGCGGCGCTGACTTGTCCTCCTCTCCTCCCCCTCTCTACGCCCGATAGCGACAACAAGAAGCAGAACGGCCGTCTCGACTGCAAGGATTGTGGACAGCACTTTACTGTGAGTTTGACCGGTCTTTGCCGATGTGCGAGAGACGTTGAATGAGCGAGTCGCTGACTTTTCATCTCGCTTCGCAGTGTGATACGAACCGTACGCTTGACCTCGCTCTCTTCCATTGCTGCAGAGCGCTAGCTGATACTCTCTCGCTGCCCTTCCCCTCAACGAATCTCATCCCGCCCTCTCTCCCGCCTCGCTTTGCCCCGCCTCTCTCTCTCTCTTCACTCTCCCCGCTCCAATAGACCTCACCGAAGCGATCGACATCTACTCCGAATGGATCGACGCCTGCAAAGACGTCAACCCGGACGACGCCTCCTCACACGGCGGCCGTTCTCCTTCGCCCGACCCTCCTCGAGGCGGGACGGGTCGATTGCAGAAGAAGAGGGCTAACGAGGATGCTGAGGATGAAGATGAGGAGGAGGAGGAGTTGCCGGATTATAGGAGGAAGAAGGGTGGGAGGCGGGAGGAGGAGGAGGAGGATGAGGAGGAGGAGGAGGATTTGCCGGAGCCTAAGAGGAGGAAACAGGGGAGGGTCGAGGATGAGGATGATGATGATGAGTAGTGCCAGTGTTGATCGGGTTTTTTGTAAAGATAGGGATGTTTTTGAACGACCTCGGCAGCGCTGGGCAGGGGAGGATAGAGCGAGAGATGAGAAGGCGAGAGAGCGAGAGACGAGAGCGCGAGATGGCTGAGCCTTCGGCGCCGGGTTTGCAGTCGCTCGGGAGACTGTCTGCTCTCAAAGATGAGGGAAGCGAGAACCAGGTTACTTCAACAAGCCTCAGAACAAGCATTATTCCCTCCACCGAGCTTCCTCGCGAACACTCCTCTGCGCAACGAGAACGGAAAAGCTCAGCAGGCGGTCGGAGAAGCAACGCGGTGGCCACCACTCACCTTGACTAAGCTATCCTATTTCCAAACGAGCTTGGCTCCGACCCTTCGCACAAACATGGTGAGCCCGGCGACGTCTTGATCCGTCCAATCTTGACCGCGCTTCGCCGAGAAGACCCTCGGAGGCTTATGGCTCCTCTGCGGGCGGTACCACCACTGCAAGTCGTCTAAGAGCACCTCTTCCATATCGTACCAGCGTCCGACATGAAGGCTCGTCGCCGTTCGACTCGGTTTCCCCGGGCGTGACTCGGCGAGGCTTTTCGAGGTGTGGTAAAGCCACCCGACTTGCGAGGGGAGGTTGAGAGTACGCCAGTCGTGTGAAGAGGAGGATATGCTGGTGCGAAGACCGAAGTAGAGAGCTTTAGCGATGAAGGGGGGAAGAATGTCGTGGAGCTCGGCGACAGGCAGAGGGCGGGTCGGGTCGAAATTCCACAAAGTCAGTTCGAAATGACGAGTCGGACCCGATACCAGACGGTTTAGAAAAGGCTTGAGCATCTTCAACGAGGTGTCACTGAAATTGGCGCGAATCTCACGAAGACCTTGAGGTGCGAGATTGGGGAGCTGGTCGCCGCCGGCCTTGTGTTCCAGGAGGGTGAAGTGGAGGGACTTGAGAGTCGAGAAGAGAGGACGCAAAAGACAGAATCCGGCGGACGACGTTCCGGTGAGCTGAAGGGAGAGGACTTCAACGCCTGGGAGACGACCGATTGCTTGGAAGAGCTCGCGCTCGACTGGCCCTCCCGGCTTCACGTTGCGAATGGCGAGGAAGTGGAGGTTGGGACACGCTTCGAGGATGTTGATCATTCCACGTCCGATGGAAGGAGAGTCCTCCCCTAGGCTGGACGCCTCGTTCTTGACCGAAGCTCCCCCGAGAGTGAGGCGACGAACGAGCGAGGCGAAATGAGGTCGCTCGACCAGCAAACGCGAGAACTCCCGGACAAGGCGCGATCCGTAGGGGTACCACGCTGTTCCACGGCGGGCGGGAGCGTACAGACGTCGCTCGACGAGCGCGAGCTGGCGGTGGCTTCCCTTGGGAAGCCAGTGGGCGATGTCGTCTAGCAGCTCGTCGGGAATGTCGTTGAAAGTTTTGGGTTTGCGAGGAGGGGCGATCGAGAGGGAAGAGAAGGAGGTAGGGAGAGCTTCAGGGGTGGCGGGAATCGTCTGCGAGGAAGCAAGGGCAGCCACGGGTCAGCTCTCGAGCTCTCAGGCTCGGCAATCGTTCTGCGAGCTCGAAAGACTCACCTGCACCATCTCAGCGCTCTCTTGCTCTAGTTTAAAGCAGCCAGAATCCATCACGAGCTTCGAAGACCTGCGAAAGCGACCAACAAAACATGAGCTCGAGCCGTTCGACCGTCCGTCTCGCCTCATCGAGCTGCTCTCTTGCGCGAAGCAGGGCTGGGGAGAGGTCAGCAGGGAAGCAGAGTACTCACCAAGCTAATCCAATTGAGCTCTGAGAGCTTCCGACCTCCGAGCTTCCTCCAATGAGCGAGCGAGTCGACGAGAAGGTGACGAGAGAGTGGCGAGAGCGGAAAGCCACGAGAGCGAGCGAGAGAGCGCTGAGGCGAGGTGTAGAGGAGCACCAGTCGTCGGGCCGAGCTTCCTGTAGCAGCTTATCCTAGCCAACTGGCGAGAGCGAGTCGAGAGCGAAGAGACGAGGTGATGGCAGGAGAGAGAGAGCTGCGAGCAGCTTGTGAGACCAGCTCGAGTTCCAGTCCGAGCTTCAACTCCCTTTTCTCCTTTTCAGCTCAGGATTTCCTTCTCTGGAGAGATGATGTGAAGGTAACTCTGCAGCACCCTCTACCGATCTACATCAATGACTAGCGGCTCCCTCGCTCCGTAGCTTCTCCTTTCCCTCTCCCTCCCATCCAAGCCCTTTATCGCCCCTCTCCGCTCCTCCACCACACATCCCAGCTCGTACTGCCCCTCAGCCAGCAAGCAAATAGATACGCTGACCGTCTGCGACTCGCCTGGCTCCAACACGGGCACTGACACGGGCGAAACGCCTTCTATCACGACGTAGCGGGCGAGGTGGGAAAGTGAGGCTGGCGTGGCGCGAGACGATTCCGGTGGTCGAAGCTCGAGGCGGAGGGAGAGATGGAGGGTCGAAGCTAAGGAGAAGCGAGGGTTAGCGAAAATCAACGCCGAGCGGAGACGACTCGACTCACTCGAGTGGTTCTCGACGGTAGCACAGATGTCGATGAACTCGTTGGCCGTAGCCGAGTACACGAGCCGCTGACCTCGGCCCTTGAGCTGGAAGGCGCCCGGCTCAGAGGAGGGGTTGTCGGTGAGGTGAAGCTGGATGTCGACGTCGTCGCCTCGAAGGACGTCGAGCATGGGCTTTGTGAGCTGAAGACCGCGAAGAGAGATGGATCCCGAGCGAAGGCTGCCGACCTGTAGAGAGGATGAGATCAGCGAAGCACGAACAGCAGTCGGAGCGGAGGCAAGCCTCGTACCTCGTTCCAGGTCGCTTGTATCCGCTGCAGCAGCTCTTCGCGATACCAGAAAAGCTCCCGAGTCAACCGCTCGTCTTCGGCCGACTGCTGGACCTTGGAGACGACGAACTGCCGCGCCGAGAGGGAGGGAATGGGTTTGGCGAGTTGCTCGGCGGGAATGACAATGCGGTCGAGTCGTAGAAGCATGCTCAACGAGAGCAAGAGGGTCAGATGGGCTCAAGAGGTGAATAAGAGCTCCAAAGCTCACCGAAGGGTCGCTCCTGGCTCGATCCGTTGCCGCACCGCAAGGAATTCACTGTCTGCGAGGAGGAAAAGCGGTGAGCTTCAAGCTCTGAGATGAGCGTGTCAGATACACTCACTGTCCTCGCACCGCTCAATCTTGACCTCGAAAGGTTTGCCGTAAGCATTCATCACGTTGACGGCGACGAGGCAGTGCTCGCCGTCATCGACGTCCTTGAGGCTCTCCTCCAACCGCTGATCGAGCGCCGCTCCTCTCCGGCCGAGATGCGCTACGCTAGCCGTCCGACCATGCACTGTCGCCTCCTCGGGAAGAGCTTTGAGGCGAAGAATGTCGAGCGAGTGAGCGACGAGGGCTCGGTGGACGGTCATGAAGATGTCGCAGAAGAGTTGACGGGTGTGGAAGATGGCGCTGCTTTTGACGATGGGACGATCGACAAAGCCGTAGTCGAGTTGGATTGTACCGCTTCCGCTGCGAGACGGAGAAGCGATCAGCTCTCGCTCAGGCAGGATAGAAGGAATCGAGCTGCTCACCAGCCGACCTTGCCCAGACACTTTACTTCTAGAACGGTAGAGGCACCAGGAGCGATGAGAGGAGACTCGGTCGACGACCAGCTGAAGACGGGTCGGTGAAGGTTCTCCGACTCGATCTCGTAGGCGTCGCCTGGCGCGAGTTCGTTCTCGGCGACGTACGCTTCGGTCGAGGTCGTGTGCATGTCGGAGAAGGTGAGTTTGACAAAGTCGACGGGTGAGGTGGAGGTGTTCTCGAGGGCGATGCGGATGGTGGAGCTGGGCGAGAGTACGAGGAGTGAGTTCGAGGTCTCGGAAACGACAGGGCGCACAAGTACTCACACCTCGCCATCGTAGAGCATGAGAGCGCCGTGGGTGAGCGAGGTCGATCTCATCCACAGCATCGGCATCTCGGGCACCACGGTGCACTCGAGAAACTTGAGCCCCTCCTCACTGCTCTTCTCGCCCGTCTCCTTCTTCCCAAACGCTCCCAACCCCGTCGCCTTGATTCGGTCTCCACTCGTATCGAGCATGACTGCCTTCTGTCTCTTCGCCTCCTCTTCCGTGTTCCAAACGGGAAGGAGGAACTCGCGCGACGTGCAGCCGGCGAGACGAATGTGACAGCCTCGGATGATGAGGAGGCCGGCTTCGAGGGCGGTACCGCGTAGGCGAACGGTGTGGAAAGAGCCGGGAGGGATGACGGTGGCGAGAGGCTCAGAGGCGAAGGGAACTCCAGCGGTACTGCGAGAGGAGACGGGGTCAGCTGGCGAAGGCGGCTCGAGCAAAAGGGAAGCACCTACCTCAGCACGATGCTTTGAATCTCGAGGTCGAAAAGGAAGGGGTTCTGGAGAGTGAGGAAGACCTCGGCCGACTCGTTCTGCACCAGCGTTGGTCGGACCTTGGCTGCAGATCCTGCTCGCTTCGGGTTGTAGATGAAGGGATCACGTTTGGCGGGACCGGCGGTCGTTGTGGCAGCCTCAGCTTCTTGCAGCGAATGCTCGAAGGGGAAGCGATTGGGTGAGAGGCTGCGGAAGGGCGGGAAGGTCAGCTGTCGGTGCCGAAGTGCAAGTGCGTCGAGCGCCGAACGTACGGCGCCATCTCCAAGCTCATTACAAGCTGAGTCGGGCCCCAATACTCGAGCTCGAAAGCTGCGCCTCGTCGGGTTGCCGCTGCGAAGATGCGAGGGATGTTCTGCGAGAGCTCGTACTGCTCGGCCGGCGGCATCGTGTCGGAGAGGGTGCGAAGGGCGGTGACAGTGAAGCGAATGGCGGCTTGGTAGTCTGTCGAGGTGGTGAAAGTTCAGCTCGATCTTTTGCGGGTCGCGAGAAGCAAACAACCAACCTGGAAGCGCCTCGGCGATGCTGATGGCGTCCCTCAGCACTCCGACCTGCAACCCCGACCACCCAAACTGATCCCGCTCACTCTCCTGAATCTCGATTGGCCTCCCCTGCAGCAGACTCCGTCTCTTCTCCTCCTTTGCCTGCCTCGTCGACGCCTTGGGCACGACGACAATCCCAAACGCCTCGCAAACCTTCTCGGCGACTCGGATGATAGAATCGTTGCCTGCCGAGTCGGAAGTGGTGCGAACGATGGAAGCTGCGTTTTCGATGGAAGGGTGGGAAGGATTGATACGGAGATTGGGGCGGCCGTTCGGTGTGGGAGAGTTGGTCGATTCTCGGTCGTCGGCTTCCTCCTTGATCGTGGGCGTCGACGGAACGGGTGGTGCAGTTGAGAAGACCTCGATGCCCCTGCCTGCTACTCCCTCGCCGCACAGCGCTGCCAGCTCCCTCAACACGAAGCTCTCCTTCCGCCGATATCCTATCCGTCCGAAAATGCTGGCGATCTCGCCAGTCACTCGTAGCCGAGTCGGCAACGAGAGTGAAGCGAGATGCGGCGAGTAGGCGAGGCTGACCCATGTCGCGATGGACGACCGAGGGACCGTGTTGGAAGGCGCGAGGCTTCTCAACCTCGCCGAGCGGGCTTCCTCGCCGCTCGTCTTGACCTCGTCTCGTAAGCTCGGTAGAGGGAGAACGAGTCGCTCTAGCGCTTTCTCGATACTGCCGTTTGACTCCCATACGGCGAGGAGAAACCTTGCGCATCGCAGGCAGGCTTCGGCATAGACGAGGGGATGGGCGCGGTCGGGATCCGGTGGAGGCTGGTCGGGAGCGGGATTGAGAGTCGGTAGCATCTTCTCGTAGAGGGAGGAAGCTTGGGAGAGGCGGTCGGGGATCGAGGAGAGGAATGTGGAAGTGTCTGGAGGGTGAGCTGGAAGGGGAGGAGTTGCCGAGTGCGAAGCGGGGGATTGAGGACGCTGATGAGGTCGGTGAGGAGAAGGCGGTGACCATGCTTGGATGACGAGGGCGACGGTGAGTCCTTCGAGCGCGGAAGCCTGCCAGACTTGATCGTGCCAAGCTTTGGTGAGGGCGATGGCCTCGTTGTAGCTGCGAGAGTCAGGGTCAGCTACATTAACGACGAGAAAGCTCGACAGCAGCTCACCAAGCGATAGCCTCGCTCATTCGTCCCGCCAGCAGCCACATGTCCCCCATCAGCTTCTTCTCCCGCCCCGCGACCTTCTTCCTCGCCCGCGGATCCACGACCACGGCTCCCGGTGGCGGCGAGGGGACGACGCCTGGCTGCATCGCCATATTACTCTGTATGCTGTTGCCGTAGAGGAAGCCCTCCTGGTTGCCCGACTGGCTCCCTCCCCAAAGGCCGAGCGCCGTCCGCGACTGGGGAGGAGGGGCGATCCCGAGGTGCGAGAGGTTCACGGGTTGTTGAGAGGTGGGAGACATGGGTGACGTAGGAGAGGTGTAGGAGGCGACGGTCGATTTGGCGTTGGGCTTATGAGGGATGAAGGAAAAAGGGGATGCGAGGCCGGGCTGCTCTTGCGGCGTGGCGATGCTGGTCCGAGACTCGAGCTGGGCGGCCTGTAGTTAAAGAGTCAGATTACTCGTTCACGGTTCTTTGGAAGCCGTGCAGACTCGCCATGTTGGAGAACTCCCAGAGTACCTCACTGGCGAAGTCGGCGAGGACGGTGTGAAGGTAGAAGGCGATATCGCCGGTGCTGGGGACCATGACCAGTCCCTCGCTCTCCTTCATCCTCCGTCCCTCCTCAAGCTGCTTCTCTGATGGATCAAAGCCATAAACTTTGGTCGCGAATGTCTTGGGCAGCTCCTTGAGCGACTGATGAAACCCAGTGAGCGCCTGAGCGATGGACTTGTCGGCGTACTCTGACGAGTCGAGGATGCCGATAATGCCGTGTATCCGTCGATGGACTTGGAACTCGGAGAGGAAGGCGAGAGGATGGGACGAGGCGTAGGTGGTGGGGGTCAAGTATTCGAACAGCAGCGCGCCGTGGGTGTTGGGTCCGGCAGAGAAGATAGCTGTTTAGTTACAGAAGAATGGGGTCAGTTGTAGCCCTGTAGAGGGCTCGATTGCTGCTAGCGAGCCTCAAACAACAGCGAGCAGCGTCACGGCTCTCCGGCGAGCGAGCCTGCCTACAGAATTACGCTAGCTCGTAAAGTAGTACAGCCCTCGCTCATCCTAGTCAAGTCCCCACCGCTGCTTCCTTCTGACGCTAAGACTCACCTCTCTCTCCCCTCGAATCGGGCGGGACGTCGCTCAAGTCGATGCGCGAGAAGCCTCTGATGCGGCTGGCGTACTGCTCAAACTTGCTCCGCTTAATGGGATGTATCGGTACGAGCAGCACCGAGATGCGCGCCGGAGCGATAAACGCCGAGGTGTCCATCCCTTTGCTCGTCCTGCTCTCGAAGACCACGCCCGACGCGTCGCCGGCTGAGGAAGACCTCTGTAGCTCTAGGAAAGGAAGAGGAGCAGTCGAGAGGGTATGACTGAGTTCCCGAAAGGGGTGCGAGCTGTAGGCGAGTCGAGATGAAGAGACGAGGAAGAAGGCGGAGCGAGAGCAGCGCGGGTCTCGTGCTCAGAAGAAGGCCGGTGAAAGGGAGGTAGACGGCACCGAGCGGGCTCTAGTATTCCGAGACAGAGTTCCTAGATTTCCAAGTTACTATCGCAGCTCTCGCTGGCGCTTGATAGCCCGATGCAGACCCCCCGAGTGTCTTCGCCGACCTCTCCAGACCGCGAGACTGATGATTGTAATACTGCAGAGTGTCTCGAAGTCTCTCACTGCTTAGCCAGAGTGCCATGCTCGGGCCCAAACACATGAGCGACCTGCGAAAGCTCCTCATCAGCTCAGACTCGGTCGAAGCAGCCAGCGCCGAAGGGAGCTGGCTCCCAACTCACATTGATCTGATGCATGCACCTCGTTCCCATCTCTTCGAGAGTTCTTCCTCCAACTAGGTACTCCGTCGCCGAGTGCATCAGACCCTGCAGAAGGGCAGGCAGGTGTTCAGTGTCGTCTGCCGAAGCGCCGAACAAGAGACCGAGCTCGGAACGTACCATGTTGTACCAGATGAGCAAATCTCCCTTCTCGTACTGGGCGGAGAAAGCATACTCGGGCTTGAGGAAGAGTTTGTGGAGCCTACAGCACTGATTGTCAGCTCTCGGTCAAAGCTTCGAAGCTCGGCGATGGCTCTACGACATGAACTCACCCGTGAATGAAGTCGCGAACCTCCTGCAGGCCCTCCACTACTCTCTCGGGACCGTCAGGAGAGTCTTTGAGATAGAGCTTCCAAGCGGCCTGGCCATGGATCTGCAACGACTTCTCGCCGTTGAGCGGGTTGATCCAAACCTGCTCGGCGAAGGAACGGCGCGAAGTGCGATCAGCTTCCGCTTCTTGGCTCGACAGAACCTTTGAATCCAGTTGAGCGTACCATCGGATAAGTCTTGCACTCCTCCTCATTCCACTCTGGCACGTCCTCCAAACTCATCTCCCTCCCCTCACTGTAAATGCTCGCTCCATCCTCGGTAAACCTAGTAGTACTCATCCAAGTGAACGCCCTGGGAGCATAAGCGACTCGAGAGTTATCCACCACAGCTTTCTGAGCCCCGCTGAGGAGGTTGTAGGCCTGGGACATGTCGAAGTAGATGGTCGAACCCGGGGCGATGGATTTGGTGCCGGGGTTGCCGTTGTCGAAGCGAAGGCTGAGGGGTGAGCCGTGAGGTGGTTGAACGCAGAAGAGGGAACCGACTTGAGCTGTGAGCAGTGAGAACATGATGAGGTGGAGGAGGAAGGGTGAGGGAGGGGGGCACCATGAAATTAGCGAGCGCCGAGACCTCGGCGAAGAGAAGGAACGAACGAGGATGGATCTCGTAGCTATTGGAGGGAAAACGAGTAAGCGGTCTTGGTCATGAGAAGCTGAGAGGCGCGGAAAACGACCCACAGCGGTCCATCAAAGTGCTACCACCATCGCCGAGTTCAATTTCGTCAGCTTCACTCTCTCATCACCACGGAAAACCAACTCACCAACTGCACCAACCTAACAAGACCCTCCTTTTCCTCCTCCTCTGTCAACGGCGTCTTATACAAATGCCTACTCGTCCTCTGCGTAATGGTCTGCCCTCCAATTCCATAATGACCTTCGGGGACGACTCCCACGCCGACGACCTGGCAGGTAGGGACTTCGGGAATGAAGCAGGGGGCACCCTGTGATTGTTTCAGAGCGATGAGAGGAGTGCGAATGGGAGGACACAGGAACAAGGCGAGAAGAGAGAGGACGAACAGCTCGGAGCTTGAACAAATGAGGATCACGCGAATGCATGCCCTGGGGCTCGCCACCACAGTAGCGCTGCATCAGCTCAAGCTGTTTGGCGGGGTGAAGCTGTTGCGATCGACCTCGAGGTCAGCTTCCCACACCTTTTAGCGAGTAAGAAGCTCGACGACTCACCTCGCCTTGATCCTTGAAAATGACGACCTTATGCTCAAACACCAGATCCTTGATCGCCTTCCAGGTAGCTTTATCCCATTCTACTCCCCTGAAACCCGTCAGCGTTCCTTCCTTGCCTCACCAACGCCCAGAATTAGTGGCCCAAAACTCACCTCCCAGCTCCCCAACCTTCGCTCCTCTCACCTCGACGCCAAACTTGCACAAAGAATCGGGTCCATGGTCAATTGGGGTAACACTAAGAGCAGGAGTGACGGAGGGCATCGTTGATGAGCGAGCGAGTGTGTGAGAGGAAGGAGAGAGAGAAGCCAAAGGCGGGGGGGGGGCCGACGGCCGAGTTGGCTTCGGGTTTCGGGAGAAGCGGGAGATAAGGAGCTGGGAAGATCATCATTCGCTACAGGAAAGCTTTGCAGCTTGTCATTGGCTTGTGATCTGTAGTTAAGCAGCTGGCTCGCCGTAGGCTTGCTTCCCAGTCCCGCTCGCTCGCTCCCTTTCTTTCGCCGAGCCGCCTTTCTGCTGTACGAAAACCGAGGCTAAACTGCAATACACCCATCCCTAAACATCCCGCACACCCTAAAACTCTACTTGGGCTCCTCATTATGACCCAAGTTGCACTGCACGTTGTCTCAAAGTCGGTCAGTTCGGTTCTCGGCGCTCGCTGCTCCCTCTTTCTCGCTCGAGGGTGGGAAGGAAGGAGGGGAAAGGAACTCACCTGGTGCATAATCCTAGGGCCACAACTCGTAGGGAACTCGGTGATAGAGTGCCACATGCCTATCAGACCATTAGAGAGAGGTTAGCAAAGTTCAAGGGGGCGCGGCGAGCTCGGGAGGGGGGCTGGGAATGCGGTAGAGGAGTTGTAGAGCTGTACGCACCCTGGTTGTACCAAACTGCGAGATCTCCTTCTTGGTGGTTATGGCAGTAGACGTACTCCGGTCGGAGGATCGGGGTTTGATACCTGCGCCGAGAGGGGGGTCAATCAGCTTTCGGGCGGGCGGGACGGCGAGGGGAAGAAAAAGACTCACGTCTGCAGGAAAGCGCGAACCTCTCCCAAGTCACTCAAGACCTTGACTTCCGCATCAGGCGAGTCCTTGACGTTCACCCTCATAGCCACCTGTCCATGGATCATGAGGCTCTTCTCTCCCGTCTGTTCAAACCGCCGCCCACACTCATCAGCTCTCTCGCTCGGCGAGGGGAAAGGTGAAAGGCGAGAGACGCACCAAAGGGTTATGCCAAACCATTGGCAACGTCTTGATCTTGTCCTCATCGAACGGAGGCAAATCCTCCAACGGAATCTCCTTGCCTTCGGTCACGATGGAAGAACCGTCCGAGGTGAACTTGGTGGAGGCGATCCAGGAGCTATGTGGGAAAGATCGGAGCGAGCGGTTTGAGCGAGAAGAAGGGAGAGGGGAGGGAGTCAGCGAAAGAAGAGCGAGGCGCAAGGAGATGAAGGACGAACAAGGCATGAGGCGCATAAGTCACGCTCGAATGGTTCGCGATCCTCTGCTGCTCGGGGGTCAAAAGTTTATACGCCATCGCCGCATTGAAGTCTGTTCCGCCGCCCCCAATGAAGCGCACATCAGCTTCCCCTTCTCTCCTCTCGGTCGCGCCGGCGTGAGCGCCGAAACTCACAAGCCGTGGAACCAGGCGCCATCTTCTTCTCTCCCCTGCCGTTGATGTTATCGAATCGGAGGGTAAGATCCGGTCCCTTGGGGGTCCGGACGGCTAGGAGGGAGCCACAGAAGGGGGGAGGGACCGAGTAGAGGGAGCCGTCGAAATCTATTCGTCGTCGGGGCAGGATCAGCTTCTCCATTCTTCCTTCCTCTCACTCTGTTCAGGGAAGGGAGAGACATACGCAACTGCATCAACCTCGTATGTCCCGCTGCCAGCTCCTCCTCCGTCAAAGGAAACTTATGCATCTTCCTATGATCCTGACGATCAATCTCCAAGCCATTGGGGAGGCCATAATGGTTATCCGGGATACGACCGTAGCCTAGAACTTGGCATTGGGGGGTACCGGGGATGGTGGCGCCGCCGTTCTGTTGGGAGCGCCGAGAGGGGAGAGGGATGGGGGAGAGGAGGGAGAGGTCAGTGCAAAGCAGGAAGGAAAGAGGGAGTGAAGAGACATACACCACGGCGTTTGGCGTAGTCGGGATCCAAGGCGTGCGAGAAGTGAGTCGAACCGGGGGAGAACCTGAATGTCGGCGCCCGCCGAGAAATCAAGAGGTCAGTCAGCTCATGTTCTGCACGCCTTATACAGCCGAAATGAAACAATTCAAAAGAACCAGCTCACATCTGCACAAACTTGAGCTGATTGGCAGGGTGCAGCTTCTCCTGGCCCTGTTTCAACCGAGAGGTCGGTCAGCTCGGCGCAGCGGGAGCGAAAGACGAAGGGTGCGAGAAAAGGGACTCACCTTGAAGACGAGAAGACGGTGCGTGAGGACCGCTTCCCTAATCTTGGCGAACGTCTCGGCTGTGACGGGTGATGATGATGAGCGACGGTCAGCGAGGGAGACCTTATCGTCCCTTTCGGCGTCGACTCTCTCCCTCCCTCTCGCCACCCCATGCACGTAGTGGTAGCGAGGGAGAGAGAGAGACGTAGAGAAGCAGGAGCCCGACGACTCACGATCCACATCATTCAGATCGACGCCCGTTACGACGGCGCCAAAGTCGACTTTCGTCTCCTTGGGGTCATGCACCATGGGCTCGACGTGTAAGGAGGAAACTTGCGTTGCGTGAGGCATGTTGATGTTGCTGCTTAGTTGAGAGTGGATGTGGGATGGAGAAGAGAGTCGGTTGTTGTTCTGGGAAGGGAGAGGCGATCAGCGAAGGGAAGGAGGAGAAGAGAAGGGCTTGCTCACCTGCTTGAAGAAGAGGCTACCGCTGTAGTGAAGCAGGTATCAAGAGCGAAAAGCAAACAAGCAGCGAGGGAGGAAGCAAGGTAAGCCTCAGCCCTCGAAAGCTCGACTATCAGCTCGGCCGTCCCTCGCCCGAGATCCCAGCTCCGCCGAACTTCGCCTTCGGGTCCCAAAGAAATGGTCAGTGTGGTGGTGTGCTCGAAAACGAAGGTGGTGTGATATGAATTGTACAGTAGTGCGATGAAAGGTGCTACGCGGAAAAAAGGCGAAAGAGAATTAAGTACAGCCAGCTCCGAACTAATCCCCGAAGTGCGAGCTCGCCTGGGGTTAGGCGGCGGTCGGTCCTGCCTTTTGGCTAGGCGCTGAGGGAACGACCAAAGACGCCTGCGATACGTAGTTCATGGTGTAGTCCTCCACCGAGAGCAGTGACTCGAGGTGCGCTGGTCGAGAGGGTGGGAAGTGATGCGAAGGCAGGGGAATTCGAGGCGGGGGAGGGCGCAGCGGGCGAGCTGACGGAAGTTGTCGAATGGTGGAGGTGGTGGTGGTGAGAAGAGTAGTGTAGTCCAGAGCGAGGAGCTACTGCTTGATCCAATGCATCTTGGTGGGAAGCGAGGTAGACCTGTAGTTGAACCCGTACAGACCTCAGAGGTCAGCTGGGATGCGTCTCGCGCGTTCGGGGCAATTGACACTGTGCCCTCAGGACGTACAAAAGAGACGAGAAGAGTAGCCGCTACAGCTGTTCTCAAAGCGGGAGTGACGGGACAGGCAGAGCTACGAGCTGAAGAGTGCTGCATCGCAAAAGAGCGAGTGGTTGAAGCGGAGGGGGAAGTTGATGATGAGCTACGGGCGAGTTGGCGCACAAGAGCGGATCGTGTAGCAGAGTACATTTGAGTGGTGCGAGTCGGGGTGGCTGTAGGTGATTGAAACGGCTGAGAGAGCGGGGTCGACGACTTGAGACGAGCAAAAGGATGAGGTGAGAAGGCAAAGGCGTGAGAGGATCGTTGCGAAGTCAACTCGACTTGGCTCGCCATTTGCTCCAGCTTCACTCCAATCCTCCGCTGTATTACAGTCATTAGCACAGTAGACTACATACCCTTCGCAACTACTACCGCCGACTGCTGTACTTGATCTTTAACGCCGAGAACCGACCCCCCTTTCACGAAGAGGCAGGCATTCCCCCGAGCTTTCGCTACAGCCTGCACAAAGTCAGTTGAACGCTCGGCTTGGGCTGTAGCGAGCATTAGAGAACGGATCCAGCTCGAATGAGCCTTCTGTAGACCTACAATGAAGAGCGAGCAGTTCCGCTCTTTGCTCGGCGCTCCCGCTCCTTCTGTAGGGCGTTTCATTGAACTTGCACAGCTTCACATGTATCGCTGTACCTTGAAAATACTCCCCCTGCTCTACCGTCTACTTCTGTCTAGACCGAGACCCCTTAAACTTCCCTCTCCTTCTCGCGCCATCCGCCTCTCTCACCCGCTCCTCTATCTCCCGCTTCGCCACCTCGCGATTGACCCGCTCGCCTCTAATCGCATGGCACCACGCCCCTCCACCTCGACTGTACCCCAAACCCCCGACCTACCCGTCTACTCGGGTGAAGGATCCGTTTCTCAGAGCCCTTCAGCTGCAGGAGGAGGAGGGGGACTTGATAGCGTCGCTCCTACGCCTGCTGGGGAGGGAGAAGGAGGGGAAGGAGGGGAAGAGAGGGAGGGAGGGAAAGGGAAGGAGAAGAAGGAGAAGACGAAGAGGAAAAAGAGTCAGAGACCGAGTTGGAGGTGAGTAGCAGAGTACAGCTGCTGCTGCTGGAGCGGAACGAGCGGACGGTGAACCGCGTGCTGATCTGATCCTCCTTCGGCTTCTTTCACAGTTGTACCGAGTGCACTCGGTGAGTTTCAGCCAGCTCTACTACATGATATTAACACTAACCACTTTCTCCTGCTCCCAGCCGCAAGATCAAGTGTCCGTTCGCCCTTCCTCCTACCCTTCAGCTTGTCCTGCTCGTTCTTATCTGACCTCATGACTCACCTCCTTGACTACCAACAGGCGATCGCATAGTACCCGGCTGCAACCAATGCCAACGGCGCGGCAAAGTCGCCCTGTGCCGCTTAGAGCAAGACGATCCCGCTTTGGCTGCTCTCGCCGGAACAGAAGGTCATCCAGGTGGCATCCGCTTAGCCACCAGTACCGGTTCGTCCTTCTTGTTCTACCTCTTTCCTTCTTCCGTTGAGAACTGACCGAGACTTGCCGCGCAACAGAATACACGGCCATCACTCAATCCATCTCGGCGATCCGTCTGCGCCTCTTCCACCTCGAACGAGTGATTCAGAACTTTGTGCCCCAACCCGGTCAAATCGGCGAGGACGGAGGACCGTTATACGCCTTCCCTGCGCATATGATGATGCAGCAACAACAGCAACAGGGTGCTCCGTCTTCGGCGATGACTCCCGGGGGAGGAGGAGGAGTGCTGGCGTTACCGCCGATGGAGGGTGGGGGTGGTGGGATGCAGCAGCAACAGCAAGAGGGAGGTTTACATAGTGTTAGAGAGGAGAGTGGGGAGCAGGAGGAAGCGGTGGGGGCGGATGATGGGGAGGTGGAAGCGGCGATTGGGTTGGAGTTTATGGTTCGTCTCCTCTTCATTCTCACTTCTCTCCTCTCTCTCTTCTCGCTGACCTTCTACTAATCCACAATAGGCCCTAGGCCGCGACCGCAAGCAAGACCACTGGTCCCGCTCCGAGCTGCGTCGACCCATCTCGGAGGAAGAAGAGGAGGAGGAAACCACCTCTCCCGCTCACTCGACGTCTGGGCTTCCTTCCTGGGCCGGAACAGGTCCACAACAGCATACGACTCCTTCGGACCTCTTCCCTTCGACGTCGATGATCACAGAGGGTGGGTTCGCACCCGATTCGGCGGGGAGGAGCTCGCTCGGCGGTCGTGGAGGAGGGGAGTCGACCTCGCCGCAGACTACTGGAGGAGGGGGAGGAGGACAGATGGATATCCTACCGAGTAAGGAGATGAGCGATGCGATTGTCTTGTACTCGTTGGATCGGGTCGGGTGGCAGGTGAGTTTCTCTCTCTCTCTCTCTCTTGGGCTCTTCTCTTCTTCTTCCCTAGCTGACTCTTTTCTCGCTCCCCTCGTATTCCGTCTTTTCCTCACTCCCCTCGCGCACCTCATCACTTTCTCCCCCAACAGCACGGCGCCGTCCACTCTGGTTCCTTCCTCGCCGAATGTGCCGAATTCCACGCCTGGGGCGAACAACGAGGTCGACTTGTCAATCAGGCGTGGTTGGCTTTGTACTTTGCGGTTCTGTGTGTCGGAGTCAAGCACATGAGCGAGAGTGATGCGTTGTTGTGTGGGTTGGGAGTGGGTGAGTTCTTTTTCGTTCGTCTTTCGGAGGGTGGAGGGAGGCAAGGGGGGGGAAGCGAGAGCCGAGCTGATCTCTTACAACTACAGACGACCTCAAAACCCTCCCGCAACGGTACTTCGACGCCTCCATCTCTGCCCTCCACCGCTCCAACTTCCTCGCCAAGCACTCCATCTACTCGGTCCAAACGGTCGTCATCGTAGTCCTCACCTGCCAAGACGTCGGTGGATCAGATCTCATCGCCACGCTCCTCGCCTGCGCCATTCGTATCGCCATCCATCTCAACATCCATCGCTTCTCGAGTGATGCCGAGTGGGAGAGGAGTAGGATGATGAAGGGTGTGGGCCCGCAGAGTGAGTTGGGGATCAAGCAGTTGATCGATAGGGAGGTGAGGAAAAGGTTGTGGTGCGCTTTATGTACCGAGGTGAGTTTCTCTCTCCTCGCCATTCTCGTTCGGCGCTCGGCGCTGACCTCGCTCGCAGGACTGGGTCTCCATCCCCTACCGGAGAAGTTACACCATCTTCCCCTCGCATTTCACCACCCCCCTCCCCGCCAACGTCCTCGACTCTGACCTCTCCCTCGGCCACCTCCACATTCGAGGTCCGGACGAACCCACCCCCGTCTCCAAACTCATCGTCCTCTTCAAAACGGCAACCTGCGTCCGACGCTTCTTTGAGGACATGAACTCGACCAACGGCGGGTTGAGCTATGATCTGTGCTTGCAGATTGATAGGGAGATGAGGGAGATTATGAAGAAGGCGCCGAGGTATTTGCAGGCGGATGCCGAGGTGGATCAGTTCCCGCCGTATGTCGCTTGGATGAGGCATTACTTTATCTTGAGTGTATGTTGTTTCGCTTCTCTCCTCGTTGGAGAACTCGCTGATCCGTTCTCGGTCTCGGGCTTGCAGGTCTCGCACAAGCTTCTCGTCATCCACCGAGGTTCGTTCTGCTTTCGACCGGCTCTTCACTCGTCTCGCTGACTTTCGACTCTATGCAGTCTTCCTCGGTCGCTCTTTCCGCGACCCTCGCTACGGCTACTCGCGCAAAGCAGCCATCGACGCCGCTCGGAGCATGATCGGCCAGCTCGTCAAGGGCTCAAGGCTTCCTTACCAGCACATCTGGACTGTGCGCTCCCTCTCACCCACTTCCACGAAATGTCTTACTGATGCACCAGTCGCCAACAGATCCCCTACCACACCATCGTCGCCAGCACGACCCTTATCCTCGACATTTTCCAATGCTCCCTCTCGGACCCCCTGGACGACGTCGCCAACAAGCGCCGAGAAGTCGAGCTCGCCATCTCGGAACTCCAAGTTCTCGCTCCCAACAGCCCCATCGCTGCTCGAGGCGTTCAACTCCTCACGACCCTCCTCGGTGAAGAAGCCAAGCATCGTCGATCGGCCGCTTCCTCCTCCATCCAGAACCCGAGGAAGAGGAAGGCTCCCTCTGACTCGGAACGCTTCGGAGATGTAGCCAAACGAGTCGTCTCCAATGCCCGAGGACCCGGATCCGGTGGCGCCCCTTCCTCCTCCAACAACTCCACCTCGGCCATCTCGCCAACTCTCAATCCTTCCAACTCGTTCCCTCACTACTACCTCACCAACAACAATGATTCACCCACTCTACATGACCTCACTCCCCTCGACCCTCCCATGGCCGAAGGAGCCCTCACACAAGACGCCTTCGATTCGATTCTCCTCTCCGGCCTCGGCGCTCAATTGTACATGGGCTCGGGCAGCCCAGGAGGAGGAGGGAATGAGAATCCCAATGTCGATTTTTGGAGGATGTTGGATGCGACGTTCGAGCCGGTGCAGGCTGGTGGTGCGGGTGGAGGGATGGGTGGGGAGGAGCAGGAGTTTGGGATGCTCGGCGCTGGTCTTGAGGGAGGAGGGGGGTGGGGAGCGGATCTGCCGTTTGAGTTTGGAGGGGGAGGAGGTGGGTTTGGTGGTGAGGGAATGGGGTGGCCGTAGAACTGAGTGTAGAGTGTAGATAGAGTGGTAGTGTTGTACAGAATCCTCGTTCTCGCGAGCCGAGCCAAGTCAGTCGCCCATCCCGAGCCTCGCTCGCTTCAACTCCGCCAACTCGCTGCTTCCGACCCGCCATCGTCTTACAGCAGCACCAGTCGTCTCAGATACCTCTTTGCCTTCTCATCCAACGCCCCACCCTTCTACCCCTCGTTTCTGCACCTCAACATGAGCTCACCCCGCTCTAAGGACATCATCATCGTATCGGGTCTGGGAAACGGCGTAGGAGTGGGAGCAGAGGTTTCCAGGCTCTTTGCGAAAGAGCTGAGATACCGTGTTGCTCTCGTCAGTCGCCCGAGGAAGGATGTAGACGATTTGGCTGCTAGCATCAAGAGCGCAGGTGGGGAAGTGAGTGTTTGCTGCCGCTGTAGCTCGACCGGGGCCTCGTGGAGAGCAGACCGAGGCAAAATAGCTAATCTTAACGTGCTATACTACGGGCCGAGGTCTTCAGCTTGCAAGACTACAATCACGAGGAGATCAAGTCCGTTTTCGACAAAGTGAAGGCGTTCTGGCCCGATGGAAGGCTCAAGACGGCTGTCTGGAACACTGGACAATGGTAGGAGCTTTGATGCACCCCTCCGGACCCTCCCCGAGCTGACCTCTCTCCGTTGCAGGTCCAACATCCCCTTCCTCGACATCGCCGAGAAGGACATCAAACTCTCGGTCCAGATCAACATCGTCGCGGCCACGGCTTTCGCTCAAGAAGCGGTCAGATGGTTCACTTCGCCTGTCAGCGGAGAAGGAGAAGCCGGCGGTACGCTGCTGATGACGGGAGCGACGAGCGCTTGGCGAGGATCCCACTCGTTCGGAGCGTTTGCGGCGGGCAAGCATGGTCTGAGGGCTCTCTCCCAGGTGCGTTCTAGTCGTGTGATACTTCTTGATCCTTTCGCTGACGTATTTGGGCTCTCCTTCGCAGTCGATCGCCCGAGAGTACGGCCCTCAAGGTGTCCATGTCGCCTTCGTCGTGAGGTTCCCACTTCTCTGTTCTCTCGTCTCGGCTGCTGACGTCGTGATTGAACAGGTCGTCGACGGGACTATCCTCACCAAGCGCACCGAAGCCCTGTTCAGCGAGAAGAAGGGCAAAGGCTGGCTGCACGACAAAGGTCAAGCTCTCTCCGCTAGCTCCATCGCCAAGACCTACCTCTTCCTTCATCAGCAATCTCAGGACTGTTGGACTTTGGAGCTTGATCTCAGGTGAGTCATAGCGAGTAAGAGTGCAATGGCGATGGAATAGCGAGCGCCGAGCAGGAGCTGCTGCTGACCTTTCTTCTCGCTACTAGGCCGGCGAAGGAGAAGTTCTGAGCAAGTCTCAAGATTTCGAATGAGAAACCCTTTGTAGTATATAGCATCCACTCTAACCACCCGAGCCTTCGCCACTCGCCACCTTCTCTCGATCCCGTCCAACGAGAGCTGGGTGTTCCTCCTCCGCGAACCCCTCGAAGTGCCGCAGGTTTCGGCAAACTGGTTTGCGGGAATGAGCACGGTGGGAGAGCGCATCAAAGATTCGATGCAGGGGATGCGACGGCGGCCGGGACGCGTGAGAGTGTGGGCCAAGCAAGGGGAGAACTGGCCGAGGCAGAATCGCTTCATCTTTGAGAATTTCTTGAGGCCGCATGGGGTGACGGTCAACTGGGTATGAAGGTGAGTCGCTTCTGAGCTCTCTTCCTCTCCCTTGGAGCTGATGGTCGCTCAGTTCTTGCAGGGACACTGTCGGCAGAAGCTGTTCGGCATGCTCGGCGCGGCTTCAGATATGGCTTTTGCTCTCGTGTAGCTCGTGGTGTGCTCTTAAATTCACGCCGCAAGGGCGAATTCCAGCTCGTTCGAAACCTCTCGTGCGCCGACGAGACCAGCGAGTGAAGGGCAGAGGTCTCAGCAACGAGAACGAGCGCCGAAGGATCCTTCGCCGAGCTTGCAAGCCGAGCAGGGCGAAGACGACCTTGTCTCGGTCTTCTGAGAGCAACAGAGGCTCGTATAAATTGACCTGTGAAGTGCCGTGGCCTCTTATCCTCTTCTACGCGGGACAGGCTCGGCCAGCGTGAGCGGAGAGAGCCAGTTTGGAAAGCGGCATGAATGGATCTGAGTGTCCCGGAAAGCACCACGACGTTCGAACACAGATCTTTCGATCCTTGGAGCCCTTGACTATTCGCTGATCAGCTACAGCTGACACCTAATTTCGCGACGAGATCAAAGCGGGGAACGCTCTCGGCTCTCTCGCTGCTACACTTCACCTCGACTCGTCTCACGCATCTCGAACTCTCTTCAAATCCCGTATGTCGGCGGATCCTCGACTTCGCAAGAAGCAGCGCACCTCTTCTCCCTCTCCCGCCGGCTCTAGTTCACCGAGCATCTCTCATCTCGCCGCGCCGTCCTCGTCCGCTCTCCCGCCCACTTCGAGGATCACGGCGCTAGGAAACCGTTTCGCTGGTGCTTTGGCAGCTGCCAGTGCAGCCCAGAGCTCTTCTCCCGTCAAGACCACCAACAACACGAGCTCAAGCCGCAAGGGGAAGGGTCGAGCGCTCGCGGCCCAGTTCTTTGACGGCACGCCTGGACCCGAAGACCAGAACGTGGACGAGGAAGAGCAGGAGGACATCGACGACTATGATACGCAGAGCCCGAGGAAGCCTGCAGCAGCGGCAAGCTCGTCGCAGATGGATGAACAACAGACGCTCGGTTCACTTCGCGGCGGCCAGACGGGAGGAGGACCGCTTCTACGCGACGAGGGAAGCTTGGAAAGCGTCGTCAGCGCTGGATCGCCGACCAAGAGCCGAGTCTCGGCGCTGCTGGACCAAATCGAGTCGACGCTCCCTTCGCAAGAGCGCCAACCAGTCGCTCCCATGGACGTCGACCAAGCCCAGGAGGAGCTCAACTCGTCGCCTTCACCTACCCTTCGCGCAACGAGCGAAGACGATATCGCTACCCCTCCCACGCCTGTCAAGTCAGCCGTCAAGCCCGAGTCGACGCCTATCAAGAAGCCTACGGCTAGTCAAGCGGCTGCAGGATCGAGTGGCTCGCCAGTGAGGAGGACCAAGGAGGAGATCGCCGAGCTGAAAAGAGCGGCGCAAGCGAAAGTGAGCTCTCCGTTCTCGGTCGCTTCGGCCTGCCCCTCGACAGCTGCAGCTCGCTGACGCTCTCCCTCCATCACCTTCTACCCACAGCTGTACGCCAAGCAGGAAGCTCCCCTCACCCAAGCACTCCGAAGCAGCCATCACCAAGTCCAAGCTCAGCACCGCAGCTTCGCCGAAACCCATCTCAGCGCCTTCGGCTTCAAGGTCGCAGCGCCGGGAATGTCGCGCTACGGGTCGGGCAAGGGAGGCTTTGGACAGCCTGCGAGGGAGCAGACGACCGGTGCGCCCGACGTCGGCATGGCGGTTGGAGGCGAGGGAGTGGTAGCGGCGCCGGCGGTGTGGGAGGACAACCCACTCTGTTCGGAGGAGCAGCTGAAGGTGCTCCAGCAGTGCCGAGAGCGCAAGAACATCTTCTTCACCGGATCCGCAGGTAAGTCTGGGTCTTTTGTGAGCTGCCGTGTCCCGAGTCGGCCGACTTGGCGCGCACGCTCTACGAGCGAGCGAAGCTGACCCAGCGCGCTTCACAGGAGTCGGAAAGTCCTTCCTCCTTCAAGAGTATATTCTTTGCTTTCCCCTTGGAAGTTGTTGAAGCTCGTACTCATCTGTCGCCTTCTACAGGATCACTCGTCTCCTCGAGTTCGAGAGGCGACCTTACCAGGTCAGTCTTGCCCCGGCGACGCTGTCGAGCGGCTTCGAGGATTCTCTTCAATAACTTATGACTCTTGATAGGTCACCGCTACCACCGGTATCGCCGCTCTTCAAGTCAACGGCTCGACTCTTCACTCGTGGGCCGGCGTCGGCCTCGGCAAAGACCCTCTGCTTACTCTCAGCGACAAGATCTTGTAGGTTGTATTGCGCGTCTTTACTGGATTCGGTCGTTGTCGTCGCTGACCTTGCGTCCCCGTCGACAGCAACAGCAAGGAGAAGCGCAACAACTGGCTTCAAACCGAGGTTCTCATTATCGACGAGGTCTCCATGATCGACCCCATCCTCTTCACCAAGCTCAACCTCCTCGGCAAGCTTTTACGCAAGAACAACAGACCCTTCGGCGGCTTGCAGCTCATCGTGTCGGGCGACTATTTCCAACTGCCGCCCGTCCCCGAGAAGCACCTCACTTGCATGCGCTGCGGTTAGTCTCCGTCCCAGCGCTGTTTCTTCGTATCTTGCTGACCCTCTCTTACAGGCGAGGGGCCACTCGAGACTATCAGTCTCGCCGACTCGCGCCTTCCCTACCAAGAGACACCTCGAGGCCTTCCTCAGCCCGAGGTTCTTCGCTGCAGCGACCGCTACGTCGATAGGAAGCTCATCCCCGGCTGCGGCCTCGAGTGGCGCGCCGTCACTTTCGCTTTCGAGACCGAGACGTGGGCCGAATGCGCCTTCAAGGTCATGGAGCTAACGAAGGTCCGTTGGCGGCCCTCGCTTCGGTAGCTTCGACGCCGCTTACTTTCCCCGCTACGCGGCCAGGTCTTCCGTCAAACCGACCCCGAGTTCATCGTCATGCTCGAGAAGTTCAGACGCGGTCACTGCGATGAGCAGAGCGTCGCCCTTCTCCAGGGATGCGGAACGGCTCTCCAAGCCGCTGGAGCTATCAAAGTGTGCTCTTCTCTTCTCGTCTCCTTCCGTTCGAGCTACTCTTCACGCCTCGCTCGAGTGCTGACCTTTCGTCTCGGCTCACCCCCTCCTCACTCCCAGCCGACAAACCTCTACCCTCTTCGCGATGCTGTCGCCAGGGAGAATGCGGCGGAGTACAAGAAGCTCAGGGACAAAGCCTACACCTTCGAAGCCGACGACGCTTACCGGGGTCCACGCGGAAAGGACGCGATGAAGATGAGGGTGAGCCTCCTTCTCTCCAGAAAGACGTCTGCACGAATGTCGCTGATTCGCCTCTACGCCGTTAGCTCAAGGACTGTCCTCCCGACGAGAAGCTCAACCTCAAGAAGGGTGCTCAAGTTCTGCTCCTCGCCAACCTCGACGTCAAGCGTGAGTCGCTTTCGGCTCATTCGCTCCGATTCAAGTCGATGGCTGACCTTCTCTCGTCCGTCTTTTGCAGAGGGTCTCGTCAACGGAAGCCGAGGCGTCATCGTAGACTGGATCAAGAAGGGAGAAGAGTCTGTCGAGCACGGATCCGTCGCCGGAGTGCGGGCGGCCGCCGAGCAGTCGAAGAATCGAGGTCGAGGAGGCTTTGGAGGCGAGGAGTGGCGCGAAGAGGCGGCTTCAGACTTTATGGAGAAGCAGCTCGAGGCCTACATGCCCGTTGTCTTCTTTGCCGTTGGCATCACTCGTGCGCTTGAGGTTTCGCTCTCGAGGAGCTGACATGACTCGTCGGCTCACGAGAAAGAGGCTGATCCCTTCTGCACACCACCAGGTATCGTCGGACCTCATACTTGGTGCATCGACATCGACCGCGAGAACTCGGTCGCTCGCACTCAGATCCCTCTCGCTCTCGCTTGGTAAGTCGTCATGTTCGAGCTGACGGGGTCTCGTGGCTTTGTCAGACGTTCGGTGACTCTCTGGTTTGTCTCCAGGGCTCTCACCATTCACAAGTCTCAAGGGCAGTCCCTCGACGCTGTCGGCGTGCGTCTCACGAGCACCTTCGAGAAGGGCCAGTGAGTTGCCTCTCGGCTCTCAATTCTCGCGAGCTTGCTCACCAATCGCTTTTCATCTTTCACCTCCCCCTCCCAGAGCCTACGTCGCCCTCTCTCGCTGTCGCACTCCCGCCGGCATGAAGGTCGAAGGCTTCAAGCCCGGTCACATCATGGCACATCCTACCGTCATCGCTTACTACACCAACATCGCCAAGGGACTCTCATTGTGAGTAGTGATCGAGCTCGCGCTGCCTTCTATTCGCTGACGACTCGGCTACTTCAACAGCATCACATCTCCCATCTTGCCGGTCAACCCCCTCATCTACATTCCGGACCACGACCCTCGTCTCCTCAAAGACCGCCAAATCTACGGCCCTCGTCCCAAACCCCTCCCCGTTGGTTCCGCCATCCTCGCTCCCGGTCAAGCACCCCCTCGCGCCTTCTCGCCCGAATCGAGCCCCGAGGTCGAGGTCCTCCAGCCCGCGCCCGTCGTCTACACTACTTGGCAGGATCTTCTTGCCCAAGCTTCCCAAGCCTACGCTGACTCGCGCGCGGGAACTTCAGACGCCTTTGTCGATCAAGCCCGGCTCTCGGTCGACTCGGCGCTGGCGCAGGTGAGCGAGGCTGGCTCGTCTCGTGCTCGCAACGACTCGCCCGAGGATGCCAAGCCCAAGATGAGTGGGTATCAGTGGCAGGCGTACTGGCAGGAGCAGGCGAGGAAGAGGCAAGGGCAGGTGGACAGCCAAGGCAGCGCGAGTGGGAGCTCGAGTGGAAGGCGTGGAAGGAAGCGTGGAAGGCGCGTTGGCGGTTGAGAGCTTGTGTACATTCTCATTTTGTTCTAGTTGTCATTCTTCAAGCATCGTTTTGTATTCTAATCAATCAAACCTTGAAACTGCCCTCCGCGTGGAGATCGGCCGACGAAAAGCCGAGGCGAACGGTGTAAGTCCCTTTTGCCACCGACCAGCCTTTCCCCTCGCTCCAGTACTCCATGTCGCGCTCCTTCAGCTCGAAAGCCACCGTCTCCGATACACCGCCAGCGACTGTGACCTTCTCGAAGCCTTTGAGAAGCTTGGGAGGCTCGGCGGCCTCGGGAGGGAAGGAGAGGTAGAGCTGGACGGCCTGCGAAGCCGTCGTTGATCCGGTGTTAGCAATGACGGCGGAGACAGATTTAGTGGTAGAGTCGAGAGTGGTGATAGTGAGGTTGTTGAGGCTCCAGGTCGAGTAAGTGAGGCCGTGGCCGAAAGGCTGAGCGCCGAACGCGCGGTCAGCGAGACGGGACAAAGGGAAGATGAAAACCGACGGCTACGCACGAAGAGAGGCGTCACGTTCTTGGCATCGTACCTGTAACAGCCGCAAGAAATCGAATCAGCAACGAATCAAGCGCAGCACGACTTCGGCGAGAGCTTACCAGCGGTAGCCGACCTCGAGTTCCTCCGAGTAGTAGACCTCGTTGGCTCCATACATCTCGTCGGCGCCGATTCCTGCCATGTATACGGGTCAGCCTTAGGCTTTTGTGTTGTCAAGCCCTCCTCTCTTACCAGGGTACGCTTTCTCGCTCACAGCGGTCGGCCCATCGGCTTCGGTTGCGGGCCAGGTGAGGGTAGTCTTGCCGGAAGGACTCACGTCGCCCCAGAGAAGCGAAGCGAGCGCGGTTCCGAACCCCTCTCCGGCGTACGAGACGTAGAGAATGCTCTTGACATGACTGCGAAGCGGCGAATGATCAGCGAGCGCCGAAAGCGACGACTGAGGAGACTCACTCCTTCCAGGGCATGAGAACGGGGCCATTCGTCATGACGACGACGATGATGTTGCTCGTCACCTTGGCGATGGACCAGATGAGATCGTCCTGCGCAGAAGGGAGCCAGAGTCTGCCAATGCCGAAGGTCAGCGCCGTGCTCGCAACCCGTGTGCGACGCCGTATTTTGCGGAACGCGCCAACGGTGAGCGAGGAAGGGAACTTACCCAGGTCGATCACCTCCCTCGGAGAACGCGTCCGAAACGAAGACGATGGCAGCGTCAGCTGCTTCGGCGTTGGCGACCGCCTCGGCCCAACGAGGCTGGCTGACGGCAGGGGGGACCCACCCCAAAGAGACGCCGAGGGTCGAAGAGAGAGTCGGTGCAGAGGAGTACCACACCTCGATAGAGACGGGAACGTCGGCCTCGAGTGTGATCCAGCCGCTCGAGACGACCGAGAAGTCGTTCTTGCGAATGTAGACGACCTCTTGCCCGTTGATGAGTAGCTTGATGTAGCCACCACCAAAGAGGCTGAAGGTATGGAGTCCGGTGGAAGTCGGAGTAAGGATGCCAGAGTACTTGGCGGAGAAGAAGTTGGGGTAGGTAGTGTTGATGGTCTCGGGAAAGGAGTTGACGGTGAGGTTCGATTCGACTCGAGTGATGGCGGCCTCTCCTGACCAGTTCTGTGTGGTATCACAAGTCAGCAAGCCTATCTTGTCTCCTACCAGGGCTTGACGGAGGACTCACGCCGTTGAAGAAGTACTCGGCGAGCAGTCCGCTCGTGTTGGACCCGGCGTGAGGCATGAGGACGTCTTTGGGAAGAGTAGGCATCTCGAGGGTGCCATTGTTGACCTTTGCGTAGGTGACAGAGACTCCCTCTTGCGCAGCGCGCGCTTGGATGCCGGAGAGACCGGTGACGGCGGTCTCGTTGAGGAGGGTGTCGAGAACGAAGCCGCCGTGCAGCTCGGTCACTGGTGATGAGGAGAGTTGAGAGAGTCAGCAGGGCTGGCAGAGCGTATTCGTGGGGACCTTAGAGCTCACTATCGTCGAGGGAAGTTGCTGGCGCGCCAATGACAGCGAGTGAGGAGACGTCGGCCGAGAGAGGCAGGAAGGAGTCGGTGTTCTGGAGGAGAATGGCACCTGCAGAAGAAGACGTCAGAAGCTGCTTGCCTCGTGACAGCAAAGATGCTTACCCTTCTCGACGATCTCCACCGAAAGGTCGTGGTGAGCTTTGGTCCGAGCGAAGGCGTCGACGTTGCCCGAGATTGGCCTGTCCACGAGTCCAAGACGAAACATGGGTGCAGCTACGCGGTACACCTTTTCATCACGGAGCAGAGAACGAGCGCGGGCAGAGGTCAGCTCGGCTCAAATCTCGGCAGCTTCGAACTCACCAGCTGATTGATGTCCTCGACCGTGATCGCCCCCAAGTCAATGGCGGCAATGAGGCTGCTGTTACCGTAGAAGTCATCGAAGCCGAAGCTCGAGGCTCCACCCGGCATGGAGATGTCGAGACCCGCCTTGACCGAGTTGACGGTAGAGCGAACAGAGAAGTACTGCAGGGGTTGAGGGGGTCAGATCGACGCCTCGTTGTTTGACTAGGTCGGCGATCTAGTCCTTGCCCAATCAGCCACGACGAAACTGGCATTCAAACCCCAAGAGCGTAGCTCGCCGAGCGTCGCGAAGTTCTCGCAGGCGTACTCGCCGTTGACCTAAGGAGAGAAAGTTCAGCTCAGGTTGTGAGAGGCTTTGAGAGTACGCACTTGGTTGTAGGAGCACATGACAGACCCAGGATCTGCTTCCTGGACGACGGCGCGAAACGCTGTGTAATAGATCTCTTGCAGGGTTCGGTTCGAAACCACGACGTTGGTGGCTTCCCATTGAGGGCCATCGCCGAATCGGTTCACTTCCTGATCTGCAGGAGAGCTCAGGATCAGCTCAGCAGCGAGGTGCACGAAGAAGCGATCGCCGAGCACCGAAAGGGCGTCAAATGGCGATGGGGAGAGGTGAGGCGGGGTGGGCAAAGGGACAGAGCGGAGCGCGTTGGAGAAAGCTGGAAAACGTACTGTAGGCAGCAAAGTGCTTGGGAGTAGCAATAACAGGGAGAGATTGGATTCCCTTCACTTGAGCGATCGCAAGCTGACCCGTGAGGTAGGGGTCTTCAGCCATAGACTCAGCGTTACGACCCCAAAGCGATCCAGCTCGCTGTATGTTGATAGTTGGAGCCAAGACAACGTTACGGCCTTTGATGCTGTGCTCCTCGGCGAGAGCAACGCCGAACCGATGCCTGTCAGGAAAAGCGTCAGCAGGAATAGACCGGGAATAGAGCGACCAGAGTGCAATATGAAACTTACTCAAGGTCGCGGTCGAACGAAGCTGCTACGACGATGGGGGCAGGGAAGGTAGTGACGTTGGAAATGCCGTTCGAAACTCCCTCGGGGCCATCGCTGTAGCACAAGGGTTAGCTCGGCGTTGAGTCGCTGCAGCCGAGATCACTCACCCCATACAAAGGTCGGGCATCCCGAGACGGGCTGGAACTAAGACACTTCCGATGCACGGGTTGAGCACTCCTCCGATGCCGTTTCCGGCGAGCGAGACTCCCCCTTCGACGAATTGCAGCTTCTCAGCCAGGGAGAGGGAGGCAATTAACGCCTCGGTGCGAGCGTGCCATGAGAGCGTCTGGTCGAGCCAGGGAGTCGAGGGAACAGGCGAGGCGCTTGCCAGGAAAGACCCGCCGAGAAGGGCGGCGGCGAAGGGGACGAGCATTTTGGGGCAGAGCCAAGTGGTGAGACGAAGAGGAAGAAGAGGAAGAGTGATTCCGCGATAGAAGTGTCTCCACCTTTTCGGCCGACCAGCCCTATAATCAGCACCCGCTTCATGTTTAGCGCGGTATCGCTAAGGGCGGCTCCGACCGCTACACGGCCGCTACGCCCCGAAGCGAAGCGGTCAGGGTGGCTCGACTTGGATCATCGGAGAGGGTGAGAAGGCTCAAAAGCAGCGTGGAAGCGTGTTGGATTGGAGTGGAGCCGGCGGCCGTAGGGCCCGAGACGATATGCCGTCGCTTCTCCAGCTTCTTCGGCGGGCGTAAGTCGTAATCGTATTCGTCAGGGGGGTACTCAAGATACTGACAGGTATGAACGTATGCTAAAGCTTCCATTGGGGAAGAGCCTTGTGAGTTTTTGGGGTTGCGTTGGAAGGGAGGCCGCCGAGGGAAGATCGAGCCGAGCGACGAAGCGGTGAGGCGTCGCCCGAGACGGTGCGCCGACCGAACGAGGTCGAGGTGGAGAGCAGCGACGATGATGTGGAGAGTAGCGACGATGAGGTAGAGACGGACAGAAAATTGGCGAGGGAGGAAGTCGACGATTGGGAGGCGCCGAGCGACGCCGAGCTGATCCAATGAGGGTCGTTGGCTTGTAGCGAGTTGGAGGGCGAGACACGAGGAGAGATGGTGACGTCGGCCGAGCCAAAGTGCGATATGATGAAGCTGTAGGGACAGACAGACGTGTTAGCGAGCGCGCCTCAAAGCAGATGCGACGAAACTCACGGGATCAAGCCCTGCCAGCCGCCGCCAACGCGAACCATGACCGTCTTTGAGCGGAGGATGCGGCAGAAGTACAGGCGTCCAGTGTCGGCCTCTCCAATCCAGTACATGCCCGACTCATCGCTGTACGCTCCTTCGGCGGCCGAGATGGGAACGTGCATCTGCGACGAGAGGAAAGGGTCAGTAATCCACCTCGCCACCCCAATGCATGCCTGACCCGTCGCTGTGCGCTCCTTCAGCAGCCGAAAGGGGAACGTGCATCTGCCGAGGGGAAAGGGATGCCGAAAGGACGTGAACTAGAGAGCTCACCTCAAGCTCGTTGATGATACGTCCAACCTCGACATCAACCTTGCGATTCGGATTGGCCTTGTAAGCCTTCTTGACCTTGGGCGGCGAGAATGTCGAGCTCTTGCGCCGCTGGTCCTCCAGCGAAGCCTTCGAGTAGCGACTCGGACTGGAGAAGGCGTGACCGATCCTACGGCTCGACGTGGAGCTCGAAAGGCTACTTGCGATGCTGTCGCGGCGAGGGAAGGGCGCCGAATCGCGACGAGTGGCGCTGGTCGAGAGCGAGATAGAAGAGCCGAAGCTCTCCCGCCGAGACGCTGACCGAGGGATGCTCGACGTTGAGCGCGACAAATCGTCGCGAGCAGGCTTCTTGGACGTTGAATCGAACGAGAAGCCGCGAGGTATGGTCGAAGTAGGGCGGGGAGTGCTGAGGGAGGCTCGAGGAGTTGCGAGAGGTGTGGCGCTGTTGGTTCGTCGGCGAGGGGTAGGAGTCGGCGACGTTGCGAGTGACGATCGACGGGTAGGTGTCTTGAGAGAGAAGGTGGACACGCGGGAGGCGGTGGAGGAGGGACGAGAGGGCGGCGCTGAGGGAACGTCACCACGAGTCGAAGACCTTCGGCTCGAGGTGGTGCTTGCAGACGATGTGGGGCGAGACGATGTCCTCGTTGAGCTGCGAGACTGCTGTTTCGGTGTGCTAGGAGGAGGAAGAGCTGGGCTGGGGCCCGGTGCGCTGCCCGACGACGAAGGCGGCCGCCTCTCCAAATCCTCGACCATGGCCGTCATCTCGCCGTAAGCTTCCTCGACGCGCTCGATATGCGACTTGACTCGAGGATCGTCGACGAGAGGGATGGCATTCTTGCGAACGGTGGTGAGGGCGGCGCTGACGGCGAGGAGGGCGTCGGCGAGGGGAGTCGTGCTGGATGGAGGAGGGATTGCGAAGGGGTCGTCGTCGGTGGGATTGGAGTCGGTGGACGTGGCGTCAATCGAGTTGAGGAGGTTGCTGAGGGTTGCGTCGGCGCTGGCGAGCTTGTCGTTGAAGCGAGCGAGTGAGCTGACCCGTTGCAGAACAGCGAACTTGCGCTCGAGCTCCTTCTTGACCGGGTCGAGGTCCACCCAGAGTCCTATACCCGTTGATACGGCTTCCAGCTCGTCCTCGATGACCGACAGGTCTTGCCGAAGGTTGTCGACCTCCGTTGTTGTCGGAAGGTAGAGAACGACGTCCGAGTCGAGCCACACATCGACGACGACGCTCTCGAGCTGAGTGCGAAGGGCGATGACTTCTGGAGGGTCGTCGGTAGCGCTGTCCTCGAAGGGGAATGGTGGGTTGGATGCCTTCTTGCCGAAAACGTCCTCAACGTCCTCAACCGAAGTGAAGGAAGTTCGACTGCTGGAAGGGGAGCGTCGAACACCGTTGCTGGTGAGCGTTTGGTGGAGAGGTAGGCCGTTCGAGTCCCGGTTGCTGGTCTTGTTACCGACCGTAGGCCCCGACTTATCGAGGACGAAGGATGGAAGCGATGGTTGGTCCAGCTATAGAGCATTGAGTCAGTTCGGCGAGCGAAGGCAAGAGAGTGAAAGGAGTGGCAGCGCACCTCAGACCCCTGCTGGTGCCTTTCATTCTCCTTCCTCCCGTCCCCAAAGCTAGCATCGACCTCCTCCTCCGCCTCGCCCGAGTTCTGCTGATGCACCACCTCATCTGCTCGTCGGCTCTCCTTCTCACCTCGACGTCGGTTCTCCTGCACTCTACTAGCGCGACGCGCTGCCCAATCGACTCCCTCCTCGTCCGCGACATTGATCTCGCGCTCGAGCCGGGAGAGCGCCGAACGACCGTCGTCGAGGGATTGTGAAAGTCCGACGAGAGAGGCGCTGGCGGAGGAAGTGGTCGCTGAAGAATTGGTGAGAGTCGAGAGCTCGGTGTCGAGGGCAGTGAAGTCCGAGGTGTGGGAGGCGAGGATGGTGTCGAGGGACGAGAGGGTCGCTTGGAGATGAGAGGCGGAAAGACGAGCTCGGTCGATGCCCGTGAGGTCTGAATCCGACTCCAGCGAGAGCGTCGTCGACTCGAGCAGCTCCTGTCGGCCCGCTTGCACCTCCCGCCTGCAGCGAGCTGCCTGCTCTATAGCCTTGGTTGCCTCCCTGAGCAGCGCCAACGCCGACTCTCGGCTCGTAGCGAGAGCTGAGTCCAAAGCTATAAGGCGACCTTGCCATGCAGCTCGTCTCGATGCTGCTTCGTCGAGTCGCCTCTGCTCGGCAGCCCCGCGCGCTTCTCGAGCGGTCGAAGCCTCAGCGACTGCGGCTTGCAGGCTGATGAGAGACGCGGTAACCGAGGAGTGGCGAGTGCGGAGGTTGTCGAGAGAAGGTTGGCGGGTCTGGAGGTGCGAGTGGAAGCGGTCGTGTGTCGCGGGAGGGGCAGCGCGGAGGAAGGCGAGCGAGTCGGAGAGGGCGGTAAGAGCGTCGAGCGAAGGGGTGCAGCGGTAAGTGAGAGCTGTAGCAGCGTCGGCGATGGAGGAGAGGACGTCTGCGAAGGGAAAGAAGTGATCAGCACCAGTCCATCCGTCGCGAGTTGGAGAGGCGCTCACCCTCGGCGTCGCTGCTCTTATCATTGAACCGCGCATGAAGCTCCAACGACACCTTCTCGAGTGCCTTCAGCTCAATCGCGGCTTCTGCGCACCTCGAGTCCCACGCGAACGCCTGCTGTTGGTGCTCGAGATGCGCGAGCAGCTGCCGGAGCTCCTCGAGTCGTCCGGCAGCAGCAGCGGTCGCTTCGTTGACGGCCGTACGAGCGACATCATCGGAATGGGACAGGTCGAAGGCAAGTGGCGTGGGTTCTGGAGTTGGTGAGGAGAGCGGAATATTGGCGAGGCATGAAGGGAGGTAAGGCGATCCGAGGGAGGATGGTGGAGGGGTGTAGTCGGCGGAGGGGGATGAGGCGAGGAAGGGAATGCGAGTGTGGGCCCCATCGACAAGTTCTCGGAGGCGAGTCCCGATAGCCTCAACTGCGGCTTCGACCTCCGTTCGGCGCGCCTCCAACTCGCCGTCGGCCCAGTCATTTGACGCCTTGGATAGGTCGCGGCCAACGTCATGAGAGAGCTGCCGACCAGCGCTCTCCACGTCGTAGACCTCGCTCAGAACTGAGGTCGTCGCGAGAGACTGCCGATGGAGATTGCTGGCGACCGCCGAGAGTTGATGGACGTCGCTGAGGTGGAATCTGAGGGTCGAGGCGCGGGATTGAAGGTGCGAGTGGAGGGTAGGATGCGGATCGAGAAGAAGTTCGGAGGTTTGAGCGAGAGGGGAGGTGAGGGAAGAGTCGAGTCTGGAGCGAAGCTCGTCGAGAGTGGCGTCGAGGGGAGGAAGGGAAGGGTGAAGGGCGTCCGTTTTCCATCTTGAAGCTTCGATAGCACCGAGTGTGACTACTCGCGCCTCCGCCACTCGAGCCTCAGCATCTTCTAACGCCTTGGCCAATGCTCTCGCCGCATCCAACCTCGCCCTCCGCTCCTCATCATCCTTCAAAGAGCGCTGAGCCGCCGCGTGAGCGTCTCGCATCCGCTGCATCGTCTCCTTGGTCGCTTGCCGGATGTTGGGGTCGATACCAGCTCTGTTGAGGTCGACGATGATGGAGGAGGCGTCGCGGACGAGTGGAGGGGCCGAGGCGAGGATGGGGGAGAGGTCGGTGGAGAGAGAGGCGTGCTTCGCGTCGAAGGCGAGCTCGGAAGGTGTGAGTGGAAGGCAGCCTCCGTCGTCAAGGTTCGGTCGGCCAGCGAGCTGAGCCGACTCTGCGACGAAGTGCTCGAACGCGACGGCGCTCCGCTCCATCTCTGCGCGAATGGTCCGCGCGCGCTCCAGCGTTTCGACGGCGAGTCGATAGCGCTGTATCCGTCCCCTAAAGCGGCCCAGCACCCCTGCTGAGGCGAAGCTCTGCCTCAAAGCGGCTAGGAGCTGCTCGTTCTCGGCGGCCTGCTCGGGAGCGGCGCCGTGCCTCGGGGTCGGGATGGCACTTTTTCGAGCGAGTCGAGCTTCTGTCTCCTCCAGGTCTTGACGCAGCGTACGATGCCGCCCCTCGAAAGCCTCGGCGAGGGAGCGCTGCGGAAGCTTGAGGAGAGCCTCCTCGACCTCCCTCTCGCCCGTCTCGGCTGCCTCCTGCACCTTTCTCGCCTTCCAAAACAGCTCATCGCTACCCCTCCACTGCTTGACCATGTCGACGAGGAAGCCATCGAGGCCCCGAGTGAGCTCCTTGGCGCTGTCCTCGAGTCGGTCCTGCTCGTCCAAGAACGAGTCGGGGAGAGGCGTGGGGGAGGTGTCGATCAGCTTGTCGAGGCTCTTGGCGGTAGAGGGGATGGTGGCAGAGGTTAGAGTGTGGATGCGGGATTTGGAGCGGGCGAGTTCGAGGGAGAGGATCTCGGAGCGCATAGTGCGCGACATCGCCGAATCGTGGGTTCGGGACGAGGCGAGAGAGGACGAGGAGGAGGAGGAAGTGATGGCGAAAGACGTCGATGAGGTAAGTCCTGGAGGTGCCGAGGGAGGTGGAGGCGGAGCCCATCGAGATTTCGCGAGGAAGGTGGGAATGTCGGCGAGGATGGCGCGGTGCCCCTCCCAGGCTGCTGCGACTTGCTCCTCCCACTGGAGGCGGTACTGGAGCAGGGTGAGAGCTTTCCGTCGATTTCGAAGTAGATGGAGTAGCTTGTCGACGGCGAAGAGGGTGGTGAGGGTGATTTCAATGAGGTCCGTATCCCTCGCCGAGAGGTGCTGTTTCGAGGCCGTCTTGGCGAATGTCTTGAGGCGCGCTAGATCGCCCATGTCGTAGGCTTCCACCTCTTGCTCGATTCGATCGTGCTCTTGCCACCATTCCTCGAGCTCGGCGGCGGTTGTAGGCGAACGAGTGGGTGGATCAGGCGTGACGGCGTCGACTGGCGCCAGAGAAGCGAGGAACTGTCGCGGTGGAGCTGAGTCAGCTTCTCAGGCTTTGATCCGTGAGAAAGATACCTACCTGTATCTTGTCGTCAATCCACGCCTTCTTCTGAGCGAATCTGTGAACGCCAGAGGGTCAGGTCGCGTCTGGGCCGTGTTTGTGAGGTGGTGTAGACTTACTGAGTGAGCTCCAGCACCTCTGCGCCCTCCAGCTTTGTCTCAGCTCTCTTGAGTACATGCTCGTCCTCGCCGTTGGTGGTCGGAGACGGTGTGGCTGCTCCGCTCGCCTGGGAAGGCTGAGCGAGTGTCATGCTGCAGGCGCTGTAGGAGGCGAAGAGCTCTGTTTAGGCTAGGCGAAGAGCGAGCAGCATATGTAGGTCGTTAGGCGTCAAGTCGTGAAGTCGAGGTGAAGAGGTCGAAGGGAGAGCTTGAAGCTTGAAGCTTGAAACGGCGAACGCGCGCTGTCTCCGGCAGTGGTCCCAAGGCTTCAGAGTTCATGCAGAGGCTCTCAAGCAGCTGCGAGCCTTGGCAGGCATATTTGGTGTCGTCCGAGCTATCCCAGAGCGCTCCTGACCGTTATTCGCCTCGAGAAGCCCCTCGTGCTCTTCGCCGAGCGGCACTGTCGAGTGGAAAGCCCAAGCGAAGGAAAATCGGACTCTGAGCTATACAGGACGGCTGCGCGCAGGGTGTCATCGAGCCTCAATTCCAGATTTGAGGCGGCTGGAGAGCCTGGGAACGCTTTCTAGCGCAGGCCACCCCCTGCCGAAGTCTTCTGCATCGCCGAGACTTCGCTCAGTGCGCTTGAGCAGTCGCGGACTAAGGCATCGATGCACTTGTTCTTCACGGTCGTACTGAGCTCGTTCTATTGACTCACAACTTCCGAGGCGCTGACTTTCAGATCTCTAGAGGTTGGCTGAAGCCTCGAAATGCCTGTCCAGAACTAACTTCGCTGCGCGCGAGAAGTGTACAAAGGCTCTCAAATCAGGCCGGTCTCACTGAAGCAGAGCTGTTCTTGCAAAGCACATATCGCGCCCTACATCCTCACTCTCCTCGTTCATGCATCGGCTTCGTCGAGACGGACATTGTCGTGGCGCCTCGCCGGAAGGCCGTCGATGTGCTTGTACATGTCGATCTCGCGGCGGTAGAAGCGCTCACAGCACGAGTAGACGCCGTGCCTGGCCTCCATAAAGTGTTCTTTGAGGGAGGGGAGCGAGTAGGCTTGATCTGCGAGGAATGGACGCTCAGCTTGGTCGCGGGACGAAGCTCGGCGAGAGGACGGGTAAAAGGGCGGTACGCACGTCCACAGTAGCCGCAGCGGTGCTCCTGTACAAAGTCCTGGGTGAAAGCGTGAGGAGGAGCCCTGCCGCGATCTGCTCAGCAACGAGTCAGCTCGGCTCGACTTTGAAGGAGAGCGGTCTAAACTCACGAGGCCTCGGTCCGCCGTGCTCCATCCAATCGAGTGCTACACCGCCCAGCGCTTGCCTCCGTCCTTCGATCCGGTTCACCTCGACGAGTGCCATCATGCGGCGCAAGTTCCTCCTCATCTCCTCGTCTTCATCGTCGTCCTCGTAGGCGGCGCGACGAGGGACAGCGGCGGGAGCGACGGGACGAGCTGGGAGAGGCGCGACGGGTAGTCCATCGTAGGCGCGGTTGAGAACGCGAGGAGGAGGAGGCGCAGCGACGGGAGGAGGAGGGGGAGGAGGAGCAGGGCGAGGAGCTCGGCCCATGAGGCGATCCTCGTCCCAGAGATTGCAGGGAGGGTTGTTGGTGCAGCGTACGTTAGGAATGTCCCAGTCTATTGAGAAAGCGAGGTTGGAGTTAGCTGACTGAAGAGGAGGAGCGGAAAGAGAGGAAAGGGGAAAGAGCGTCGGCGGAACTCACCCTTGTTACAGACGAAGCACCAATGATGCGCGCACTGACATGTAATGTGGTTGCAGCCCTGTGTTAACTCGACCACAATGTTACAATGCGGGCATCGCTTCTAGCCTTTGCGAGAAGCGAGTTGGAGCGTCGCCAAGTCGTCGGGATCTCGAGCGCCCTCGGGAAGCGCCTGTATCATAGAGGATCGAGCGTCAGTGATCTCGGCGGCGTGGCTTGATAATAAAAGCGGGCAAGTACTTGATACTCGGCGCAGGTGTAGCCTACAGAAGAGGAGGGTCAGCTGGCTTTCGAAGAGCGATCGAACGGCCGAAGCAGCCACGCCAGTCGAAAGGTCAAGCCGGAAGAACATACCTCGGTGCCATGCAGTCTTGCAAACCGTGCACATCGTATCGCCGCACGACGGGCATTGCGCTTGAGTCGTGCCGAGGTCGTCTTCGGGGAGAATGACTCGCTCGGAGCACTTGCGGTTGGGGCAGAACAGCGCCGGCGTCGAGTCGAGCAGCTTGCGGTGGTACTGCGAAGACAAAGCGAGAGAGAAGGAACGCGCGTCAGCCGAACATAGCGAGTTGTCCGAGAGCTAGAATCGGTCGAGACGAACCCAGTCGGGGAGCGTCTGGGGGCCGAGAATGCGAGCGGCCATGTCGTCGGTGAACTCAAAGGGGCACTCAATGGTCGAGAAACGTTAGTAGGAACTTTCCGGATGCATCTCGGCGCTGGCTCACCTCGGGGCAGCGGATGGGGAAGGCGGGCTTGAGCTTGTCGTCGAGCTTGTTCATGATGTAGCCGGCCAGGCAGTCGAGGCATGCTACGTGCTTATTCTCACGAGGACCGATGAACATGCCGAAGGGGATCATGTTGGAGCTGGCGGCGGTACGCGAGGCTTCGAAGGGGTTGCTCGTCGGCTGCATCACCTCCATGCAGATGCTGCAGGTGGGAAGAGGAGCGGCCACGGGAGCGGGTGCGTGAAACTCGGCGGCGTGAGGGTCGAAGATGGCCTTTCCCTTTCCCTTGTCCTTTGAGACCTCGGCGGCGGCGGGAGCCTGCCAAGGGAGGTCAGCTCGGGAAACAAAGGGGGCGGCGGGGAAGGAAGTGACATACCATCAAAGCAGCTACTCGTCCTCTTCCAAGCACGCTCTCGGCCTCCTGAGCCTCGGGAGCGTCTGTATCCTGTCCGTTATCATCTAATTGTTGCACCTGGCGGGCGAACTCGCCGTCGAGCCTCTCCTTCCTCTGCTGAGCCTCAAACTGCCGACTCAGCTGTCTGGCCCAGTTCGAATCCGCCGTAGCTGCCATCCTAGCCTCGACATCCTGCTTCTCTGCCGCGAGCGCCGTAGCCGCGTCCAAAGCGTAGCGCAAAGCCTCGACGCGGTCGTTCGTCTCGGCGGGCAAAGCTACAGGCTCGTCGATGGGGCTCCCAGGTCGGCTGTCGGCCAAGGCGAGTTCGAGGGCGAGCTGCTCAGCCGCGTGGCGGTCGGCTGTAGCGTCGAGGTCATCTTGGAGCAGCTCAGCGATCAATCGAGCGGTCGCGGCGTCGGTGTCGTCGGCGAGAGCCCCATAGGGATTCCCAAAGTTGTGCTGCTGACGTTGAGCGAGCATCTGAAGCGCTGGAAGTCGACTTGAGGAAACGACGAGGACGCGGAAGAGTGAGTCCTGCAAACCGGCGGCCTGAGCTGCTTTGGTTTCCTGCGCCGCTGGACAACTCTTGCTCAATAAACCTTCCTTGCGTGCTGTACAGTCTTGTATGAATCTGAGTGGCAGGGGACGCTACTACGCAGCTGCACCCCTCCGAGCCCTCCTTGCCTACTTGCCCGGCGCTCGCGCGCGCACGGCTTGCTCTCTCCACCACTCTCTGCTAAAGGTTCGTTCACCCCCGCCGGAACGGTCGGCCTCGTAGCTCATATATCTATCTATCGCGCCCCTCAGAATGCGTCTCGCTTCACAGCAAGCCCTGCGAACGGAAGACGAGTCAGCTCGGCGATCCCTTTCCGACTTGATCACGGAAAGCTCACAGCTTGTGCGAGGTTCATCTCGAGAATACGAGAGTTGACAACGGCGAGTACCACTGCGATCTGCTTAGTGTCTACAGATTGAGAACGTGAGCCCAACCCGGAAGCAACCGCCGAACTCTCCACTCACCAGTCGCGCAAGTGAGATGCACGTAGAGAGGCCGGCCTCGCTGAGTGTACAGCGAAGTAAAACGTTTGAGAAGGAAGTTGCTGGTAGCGATGTACGTGTTCTCGCCGTCGTACTCTGGCATGTGGTAAGACAGGCGGTGGTGAACCAGCTTCTCCTTGAAGAGGTCGATCTGTAGACCCACGGGCTCAGCTGCGAAGGGCGCAGACGAAGAGTGCTTCTCGTACCTTGTTGAGGAAGAGAATGACGTTGGTCTTGGAGAACCACCTGCGGCGAGAGAGAGGGCAAAGTCAACCCCGAACCTCGCTGATGTCAGTCAGCTGGCTGCTTGCCTGCTGTTCACGATCGATTTCCAGAGCGTTGTCGCCTCTACGATGCGGCTCGCCGACTCGTCCCTTTATTGAAGAACGGGTCAGCGTCTCAGCCGAGGTGCAGAGCGGGAAAGAGGGGGACTACTTGCTCGTAGAGCTGCTGATTAAACTCGTTGATGGCGATGATGAAGAGCAGTACTTCTGCACCTTCGAAACAGTGTACCCTGCGAGTCAAGGAGGGTTACGTCAGCTTTCCCGTTGACTCTCGACTCTCAGGCCGAGCTTCCCATTGGTGTCAGACTCACCACTTCCTCCTCTCCGCACGTTGCCCTCCGACATCGAAGCACCTGTAGATCAGCTTGTCGACCTTCATCGTCACCTCAACGATGCCCGTGCTCTTGACTCGAGCTCGGAGGACTGCGAGAGCGAGCAAGAGCGGGAAAAACGAAAGCGAGGGCCGAGTCGGTCACAAATCAGCTTGTGTGCGAGACGTCTGAAATGTTGTCCACTCACTGTCTTGGTCTGTAGGCGTGTATCTAGGCTGTGCTAGTCGCTTGACTGCATCAAAGTAGTAAGGTGCAGAGCTGTTAAGAGGTCGAATGGTCAGCGCCGACTTCCCTCACCAGCGCCGAACCTCCATATGGGACGCTTACTCTGTGAGCTGGAACTCATGGCTCATCAAAACGCATTCTTTTGCCGCTTCCGAGCTCCACACACGCTCGATGCTCCGGGCAAGCTCAGGATTGAGACCGCCCCGCTCGGACTTGAGTTCCGTCAAATCAGCCGATAAAATGAGGCTGGTGTCCTCCCTCAAGGCCTCGGGGACCAGGATGTCGAGCTGATTGAATCCTTCAATAACAGCTTGCCTGTCGACGAGGAAGAGGGTCAGATTGAGCGAGACGCCGGCGAGGGAGAAGCCAGCGCCGAGACTGGGTCAGAGGCGAGGGCGGCCAAGGAGAGAAGCTCACATCGCCCGGACAGCGTTGTCGAAAATGATGTCCCTGTACTCACTATCACCGATAGGGATCGTCAGCTCGGATGCGAGAGCGTCAACGAGCATCGACTCACTCGCGATCTCGGTCGGAGAAGGGCAGCTGGTTCATGAGCCGCATTTGCTTGAGGACGGTCGACTTTCCCGATTCGCCTGCACCTAGTAGTAGGATCTGTGATATCCGAGGTAGGCGAAGGTGCAAAGGTCAGTTCTGCTCGATTCGATTCGCCTACACTGAACGGCGAGCAGACGGGCGAGCCCCGCTCACCTTGACTTCGTTTCTGCAGCACAGTAGAGCGATCGTCGAGAGTTAGCTCGCGTTCGATCCGAGATTTGACCACCTCTCCAACCGCAAACCCCGACACAACAATGCGCTCGTCTGTCGCTCACTCACCTCGCTTCCCTCCCTCTCCGTCGAATTTCATCCTCAATCTCATTGTTCCTCCTCGTCGCAGATTCGTCTTCTTTTGATGCGTTGCAGCCCATGGTGCTCTGGTGAAGGTCAAAACGAGGTCGAGACGCGGGAGGAGAAGAAGCGAGATTATAAATCGAGGCGAACTTGCGAGCGACGGCGGGGAGGGAGACGGTGCCCAGGAGTCGATCATCGAGCTCCTCTGTCCGAGAGAGGAGCTTTTAGAAGCCGCCGTGGAAGCCTTCTTGCCTCGCGCGGCTCTTTTGTCGGGCCCGAGGAGCGAGAGATGAGGAAGCTGAATAGGGAGAGAGCGAGCCGAGCGCCGAGAGGCGTCCCTTCTCGACTCTCTGGGCGAAGACTCTGGAGCACGTCGAGATATTGAGTACATCTAGTGAACGAATGATAGCTGAGATTGACTAGGCGAGGGTAAAATAGGTACATCGGAAGAGCTGGTCTGAGGTCGAGGGGGAGCGCACTGCGCGCCTCGAAAGGGTCCATCTGCTCCCTCAACTACACCTTCTCATCCGCCCTTCGTCCTACCACATCCTCCTCAACCGTCCTAACCGGCACATAACCACCAACACTCCTCATCCCCCTGCTCGGGCTCGCCGACCCCTCCTCCAAGCTCGACGCGCTGGTACTCCGGCTCATCAGCATACTCTCCCCCTCACCCGCTTCGCCATCACGCATCCTCCATCTCAGACGTTGCCAACCGTTCGTCAGACCTCGGTTGAGATGATCCCGGTCGAGAAGACGGAGTTGGGAGCGCTCGGCGACGAGGAAGGCGATGGTGGCGTAGAGGGTGCCGACGAGGAGGTCGATGGCGAAGTGGTGGTGAAGGTATTGCGTTGCCCAGAACTGTTGAAAAAGAAAGTGTCAGCTCATCATCTTGACCGCTACCTCGAACGCCGTTCGAGCGCCGAGCGCGAGCTCGCCGAGGAGAATTGCTCACCATCCAGAAGCAGTACACGACCATGAAGATGAGACCACGGTATCCCTTGGAGTAACGAGCGACGAAGAGTCCGCAACAGATGCTTGTGGCTGCGTGGAGAGAGGGTACAGCGCCGAAGACGACGGGGCTCCTGCCGAAAGCCTTGGAGTAGATGTGAGCTGTGAGTGAGAATAGAGGTCAGTCGGAACTTCCGAGAAGAGAGAAGACAAGACGAGCTCACTGCCTAGGATCTGATCTACGCGATAAAGACCTGCTGGGTTTCCGGGAAAATCGTATGATGGTACAGCCGCATCGACACCGTACACATCGTAGAACCAAGGCGCGGCATTGGGGAAGACGAGATGTGTTGCGAGACCGCAGAGGTTCTGAATGCCGAGACACTGAGGGAGGAGGGTGGTCAGCTCGGGGAGGGCAGAAAGAAGCTCGGCGATGGCGACTCACCCAACCAAAGATACGAGCAGCACCCTGCGACCCGAAACCCCAGATCCACCAAGCCGCGATGATGGGAGAAGCAAAGTGCAGCTGTAAAGCGACGCTCGTCAGCGTTCGTCCTACCGCCGAGATGGCGGCGTGCGCTCCGACCCCCAAGCCGAAAAGGAAAAGGGCGACTCACGGCACCATACGATCCGAAAGCAAGAAGATCGAGTTGATTTGTCTGTCGGGGAGCAAGTAGCGAGGTCAGCGGCTGGAGAGGCGAGTAAAAGGCCGAGCTCGGAGCGCTAAGTAGCGGTTCCCAACTCACAATTTGCACCTTCGCGAGGCGGTCGCTCCAGGCGAGGGCGAGGGGAAAGAGTAACACGCAAACGGCGTAGATTCGACCTTTGCGAGCACCAGCACCCTCGTTGTCCTTGTCGCCGTCACCTGCGAAAATTGAGGGAACATGGGGCTCCAAATCAGCTCGCTGCGCGAAGGCCGAGGGTGGTTTGGAGGACGTACCAAGCCAGAGGAAGCGAGCGAGTGGTAGCAAGGAGATGGTGAGAAGGAGGATGCCGTAAGGGTGTAGGATGAAGTCGTTCCAGGAGGGCAGGAGGTCGATATGAATCTGCGAGCGAAGCGCCGAGGTTAGCTTCGAGGCGAAGGGGGCATCGTCACAGGCATACCGGTGGTCGAGAAGCGAGCGGGATGAGGTTTACACCTCGCTTGAAAGCTAGAGTCCACAAGACGACAGGAAATGCTCCAACTGTAAGTGGTAGGACGAAACAGCGGAGGTACGAGGAGGTCAGCGCTTGTCGTTCTGCGCTCAGACGACGCCTGTAGAGCAAGGGAGGGGCTTAAGAGGCTCACCTGCTACGCTCCAGAGTCGTCCCAGCACCGTCGAACCGTTCAAAAGGACCCAGCTGCAGTGCAGGAGGAAGCTGGCGACGAGAGAGACGAGTGCCAACGCGCGACGAGCTGCGCCTGCAGGAGAAGCGTTGAGCATCTTGGGGATGCTGTAAGCTGTAGGAGACTCGGCTGGAAGGTCCTAAGCTGTCCTGCTGTAGGCGAGCGTCGAGTTGAAGTTGACAGGAGGAGGAGGAAAGTCAAGCTGCAATGTCGGACGACTTGGTCGTCGCGCGGGCAGCCTCCGCGACAACGCGAACCAGCGAGCGACCTCGCAGTCGGCGAGAGATCGCTGTTCCTCGATAGAATGTAGCTCGATAGCCTCCAAATGGCCAAGTGGGACTTTGACCTCCCCCCTGCACCGCCCTCAGCTGTTCGGCGCAGGGAAAGGGGAGAGGACTCCGAGCGAAAGGAGGCATGTCCCAAACAACAAGCAGCTGAGAGAGGGAGCAGCAGGGGGTCAAGGCGGAACGGGGCAGAACAGATCAGGAAGCAAAGAGGCAGCAGCGCAATTCCTCTGATCCCATTCCCATTCAAAAGTGCTGACTCGCTCGGCCAGGATCGAGGCTCCCCTTTTCGGTCCTTCGCACGTTCGTGGTTTGGCTTCTGTAGTTCGACATGGCCGTTCGCAGAGCTACAATGAGACGCGGAAAGCTGAGAAGGGATTGTGAGACTCGAAGTGCTCCCCTACAACTTTCATACGCCAGCAGAGGCCAGTCGAACCGGAAGCGCCGAGCAGGCCAATTTCGAAAAAGGGCTACAGCCCAGTTTTTTGTAAAGCAACAGACTTTGACGGTTTCCTTCGAGCGTACCCGGTGTTGCTGCACGCACTCTGTAGCCTGTTACGACCTTAAGCTCTTCCGCGCCCACCTCCAGAATCGGCCGAGTCGAAGCTTGATCTCCGTTCATTCGTTCTGTGGCTCGAGGTGGCTTTTCTCGCTGCAGAGTTACATCAGAAGCTGCACTGACAAGTTCTCTACTTACAGCCCCACTTCCCACACCGTCTCCTGCACCTTTCGCTGCTCTAGTCTTGATCCGCTCTGATGTCGTCCCGTGAGCTTCCAGAGGGCGTACAGGTGAGTCTGAGCTACAGCAGAGAGAGGGGACTATGGAACTGAATCTTCTCACACTGCTACAGCTCTGCCCACCCTCCTCCCACGCCGTCCTGCCCGGCTCCTTCACCCGCTCCGTGATGACCCCCTCCTACTCGACTCCCTCCTCCACGGGTTCGCGCATCTTCCCCATTAACCCTCAAGTCCCCTTCCTCGCGACGCACCCCTCTTTTCTCGACATCCTTGGCCCCTCACCCAAGCTACAGCTCATCGCCGCTTCAGCAGACGGCCGGTCCTTTGCCCACGAAGCGGGTGTATGGATCAAAGAGACGGAGGAAGTCTTCTTTGTTTCCAACTTGTACAACGACCCGAAGCCGAGGAACCAGATCAGCAAGATTCGGTTGGACTGCCTCGAGAAGGGCAGGTCGGTCGAGAGTAGTTGGGATGAGATTGAGCCTACCGGGGAGCAGGGGTGTGTTACAGGAAATGGAGCGACTCTGTACGGAGACAAGCTTCTCTGGTGCTCCCAGGGACTCGGCGTCGAGATCCCTTCGGCGCTCGTCGTTGTCGATCCATCCCCTCCTTACGCCGCTCGCCCTATCCTAAACAACTTCCACGGTGAGCTGTCTCGCTCCTCCATCTATACCACTGCTGACCGTCTACCACCTTCTCAGGCCGCCCCTTCAACTCCATCAACGACGTCGTAGTCCTCCCCTGCTCGGCCGAGTACACGACCGATCGCGCCGACACTCACCACCTCCCTCACACTACCATCTGGTTCACCGACCCGACCTACGGCTACGCACAGCACTACAAGCCTCTTCAGGAACTTCCAAACCAGGTCTACTGCTTCAACCCGACGACTGGGGACATTCGAGTCGTCGCTGGTGAGCTTTGGCCCGCCCTCTCTTCTCGACTAGAGCTGACCGTGAGCCTTCAACAGATGGCTTCTCTATGCCCAACGGACTGTGCTTCAACCCCGAGGGAACCAAGCTCTACGTCACCGACACGGGCGTGGTGCAGCGCATGTCGGAAGGAGAGAACATCACCCACGTCTCGTCGAGGCCCGCGACCATGTGACTTGCACTTCTCTCTCTCTGTCTCTCGTCTCACTCGCTGACCCTCATCTTGTTCCAACAGCTACGTCTTCGACGTTGTTCGTCCCGAGGCTGGCGCCGATTTGACCGCTGCTGGCCCTACGCTTCACAACCGCCGAGTCTTTGCCTACGCCGAGTGAGCTCTTGTCGCCTTCTATGTTCGCCGAGAGAAAGGCTGAACAGTTTGTCTCGTTGTATAGCAACGGCGTCCCCGACGGCATCAAGTGTGACCAAGCAGGCAACGTCTACAGCGGCTGCGGCGATGGCATCCACGTTCGTCCATCCCTCCTCTCTCCCTGGTTCTCCTTCTCCCGTCCATTCACTGACCATCTCCGCTTCCACCCTTCCAACAGGTCTGGAACTCCTCCGGCACTCTCATCGGGAAGATCCTCCTCCCCCTCGACGAGATCCCCACTTCCCTTCCTTCGGACAAGGAGGAGCACAAGGAGAGGTATTGCGCCAACTTCAACTTTGTCGGCAACAAGGTGTTCATCATGGGAGAGGATAGGATTTATGTGGCTACGTTGGGGGACGGAGTCAAGGGCGCGCTTTGAGCGAGCGAAGTAGGAGGGAAACGGGGCGCCGAGGGAGTTGAGCTGGTGTAGAGGGTTGGTCACTGATGTAGATCGTCAAAGCGAGCTCGTGATTCTGTGCAACGCTCTCGTTGCGTGAGCAGCGAGCCATTGATCATGCTTCCTTCGAAGCCAAGTCGACCGCCGGAGTTCGGCGCCGAGCAGGCTTGGAGCGCTTGCAGGGGTTGCTCGAGCCTCTGGCGCGTTTTGTTGACCAGCGTAACATTTTCAATTCCCGTCGGCACTGCTTGAGTTTTCTGCACCTCTGTAGACTGTGCGAAAGCTGAAAGACGAGGTTCAGTGCCGAGAAAGGGGCAATCGTGTTGCTGGAGCATACATGACCCTCATAGAGTATCGATAGCCTCTGTGACGCATTCCATCACTCTGTAGCTCTACAGTGGCTGCTGCAGCCAAGCACTTCTCGATTCAGCTCACCGAGCTGGCGACCAACTTGCAGCTCTCCCTCTGCTCATCACCTCGTCTTTACTTCGACTTCACTACAGAATCATCAAGCAGCTGTAGAGCACTCACTAGCGCACCCGTACCAGCCCTCTCGCCTCGCCTCACCCGTCTGCGCCCCTCCAGCACACGTCAACACCCACTCCCCGCTCCCTCTCCTCTCGCTCGTCTCGTACAAGATGGCAGGACTCGCACCAGTCGTGCTGGATAATGGAACAGGTTCAGCCAAGATGGGGTGAGTAGTCCTGCACTCCTGCAGCTGGCTATTACCCAGCAGCTTCCAACTCGAGACCCGAGCTGACCAGGGTCCCTCCCCCTCGTCGACTCGCTCTACAGCTTCGCCGGCAACTCTGACCCCTCCTTCGTTCTTCCATCCTGTATCGCAACCCGCGGCGGCAACGCCTCTTCCTCCTCCCGGGCCCCGGCCGTGCCCAACAAGCCGTCATCACTAGGCAGCGGAGGACACCTCGCCTCCAAGCGCGGTATCGACGATTTGGACTTTTACATTGGCCACGAGGCGTTGGAGCACTCCAAGACTTACTCGGTCAACTACCCCATCCGCCATGGTCAGATTGAGGATTGGGATCAGATGGAGAGGTACTGGGAGCAGTGCATCTTCAAGTACCTCCGCTGCGAGCCCGAGGATCATGATTTCCTGCTCGTGAGTGGTAGCGGTGCATTGATGTCGATGTTCTTAGCTAACCCTCGCCCTCTGTTACAGACCGAGCCGCCTCTCAACGCGCCCGAGAACCGCGAGGCGACAGCCGAGATCATGTTCGAGTCGTTCAACGTCAAGGGCCTCTACATTGCCGTGCAGGCCGTTCTGGCACTCGCTGCCAGTTGGTCCTCCGCCAAGGTCACGGACCGTACCCTCACCGGAACCGTCATCGACTCGGGCGATGGAGTAACCCACGTTATCCCAGTCGTGCGTTTCTCCCTCCACTCCCGCGCTTTCCCAGAGCTCATCTTGTCACCTTCAACAGGCCGAAGGCTACGTCATCGGTTCCGCCATCCGCCACATCCCCATCGCCGGACGTGACATCTCGTCCTTCGTGCAGCAGCTCCTTCGCGAGCGAGGCGAGACGGGTATCCCTCCCGAGGATTCGTTGCGCGTGGCCGAGAAGATCAAGGAGGACTACAGTTATGTGTGTGGAGAAATGGTCAAGGAGTTTGGCAAGTACGATAAGGACCCGGCAAAGTTCTTTGGGCTTTACGAGGGATTGGACACGAGGACGGGCAAGGTGAGCTTCTGGCGGTGCTGAGGAGAGGAGCAGCGTACTGACCCTCTCTTGATATCCACAGGCCTACAAGGTCGACGTTGGTTACGAGCGTTTCCTCGCCCCCGAGATCTTCTTCAACCCCGAGATCGCCTCTTCGGACTTCCTCACTCCCCTCCCCGACGTCGTCGACCAAGTCATCCAGAACTCCCCTATTGATGTTCGACGAGGTCTTTACAACGTACGCTCTTTCGTCCACACTCGATGAACGCCCAGAACTTACGCCGTTTCTTCGGTCTCGGTGCAGAACATTGTTCTCTCCGGAGGATCGACCATGTTTGACCACTTCGGCCGTCGTCTCCAACGCGACCTCAAGCACATTGTCGACACTCGTATCCAGACCTCGGAGGCTCTCAGCGGAGGATTGATGCGCGTACGTCGCTTCCCTCTTGCTCTCGCTTTCACTCTTCGCTGACCTCCTCCTCCCTTACCTCGCACTACACAGTCCACCGGAGTCAACGTCAACGTTGTCTCGCACAAGAAGCAACGCTACGCCGTTTGGTTCGGAGGATCCCTCCTCGCTTCGACGCCCGAGTTTCACGGCTACTGCCACTCCAAGGCTGATTACGATGAGGTCGGACCTAGCTTGGTCAGGCGGTTCGCCATCTTTGGATCGGCTACCAATTAGGCGAGGGTTGGAGGAGTGCGATGAACTCGTCGAGGGGAGGGGGAGAGGAAGCCCTGGGGGCTGAACTCGGAGAAAGGACGCTGTGCGGTATCAAAAGGGACTTGAAACGTGATCCGGTGTGGTATAGCCGACTCGCTGCGTCTCTGCAACATGAGCTCGCGAGATACTCCACAGAAAGAGCCTGATGGAGCTCACTCCTTCCCTCGCGACGAGCGCCAGCGCGGCTCTCCCTCCCCCATCTCACCTCGTTCTCGCTTCCTTCTCTCGACCATGGCCATGTCAGCTCGTGCGATCCCACCTGTAGCAGCTCAACCCAGCTCCGCTTTCCTCAGCAACAGCTCGTTACCTCCACGCTCCTCAGCAGCAGCCTCAGTCGCCCACTCGTCGTCCTCAACGAGCGATATCTCCAAAGTCCCCACGAAGCGGTTGGTCGGGCATCGGAGTAACGTGCGATCTGTGGCTTGTGAGTCGAGCTGCTGAGAGAGGCTGGAGAGGCTGTAGCTGACTGGTGAGAACTGTCGACAGGGAACGCGGATGGACGACGACTCGCTTCGGGGTCGATTGATCAGTCGTTGAGGATTTGGCAGCCGGAGAAGGGTCAGTCGCTACTGTTCTGTAGCACATCCGCTTCTTCGTCCTCGCCGTGGGAGCCCTGAAGCCCGGAGAGCGAGTATTGACCTCCCCCCTCTCGCTCCTCGTACAGACCAGAGGAGCAGCGTCGAGTACAAGGGACATACGGCAGAAGTATCGCAGGTGAGATGGAACCCAACTCATCCGGAACGGCTAGCGAGTTGTAGTGCTTCTGGTGAGTCTCTTCCATGCTCACAGCGAGCGAGGAGCAGCTCGAGCTGACCCATTTGATGGCCTGCAGCTTCGGACAAGAAGCTTCACTTCTGGTGAGATACATCATCAGCCTCACCTCTTGCTCCTGCTGAACCGTCGCTTTCCAGGGACATGCGCCGTATGCTTCGCCGACTCGAGTGCTCCTTCCGCCTTCGCCGACCGCTGACTTTCCCTTCGAACCGCAGAGGGAAGTCGACCGACAGCTTCACTAGAACTCGAGCCCGGTACAATCAACATGACCTGGTCGCCTGATGGAAAGACGATCATCCTCGGCAACAAATCGGACGATGTCACTCACGTCGACGTCGACAACGTCGCCATTACCAAAAAGTGGAAGAGCAAGAAAGAGGTGAGCCGCGCAGACGAGCTACACAAACTGCTCCGAGAGCTGACGCTTATTGTCTCCCTCCTTGCAGGCCAACGAAGTCGTCTTCTCGCACAATGGCTCCCTTCTCTTCAGTGCGCTGGACGGCTACATCAACATCGAAGCATTCCCTTCCGGCGAGCAAGTGCACACGGTACATGTCGCTACCGCTTCTACTACTGTCATTGACTTGGACCCGCGAGGGAGGTGCGTAGACTCGCTTTTGCTCCTTCGGCGATCGTTTGCTGACTCTCTGCGATGACTAGGTATCTCGCTGCTGGTTCCAACGATGCTACTGCAACCCTTTGGGATACAAGGGAGTGGACTTGCGTCTCGTCGCTCGGCGTGCACGAGTACGTCGCCGTCTTTTGGAGCTGGAGAGCTTCGGCGCAGACAGCTGACCCATTTCCCCTACACAGTGAGCCTCTAAGACTGTGTCGCTTCTCTCAAGATGGTCAATACCTTGCCACCAGCTGCGACAGCCAGATCATCATCGTCAGTCCTCTCTCTCTCTCTCGGCTCTCGGCGCGCCCTTCTCGCAGCTGAGCCTCTCCTCTCCCCCCAGTCCGAGGTCCCCTCTCTGCGCAAGTTCACCTCCATCGTCGCCAACGGTTCAGTCGAATCGCTCGCCTGGCATCCTACACGGAACATCCTAGCCTACGCCTCCGAGGATCCAGAGGGAGGACGGCCCAGCGGCTCGATTCGGCTTTGGGGGATGTGAGAAGCAGGTGTCGGTTGAATGTGATGCAAACAAGACAAGCTTCAGAAGATGCATCAAGAGCCCTCGGCGACAGGAATGCGCAGAGAAAAGTCGCAGGCAGCATTCGATCGCTCTCCCCGTCAACTCGCCGCGCGGCCTGCTGGAGAGGTCGACTTGACGCTTTGGGAGGCAACCTCGGTCTTCTGCCTCGCCTTGCCTACTTGCTGCACCTCAGCAGGTCCACTACCAGTCAGCTCCTGCTGTCACAACAGCCCAACTGACGAATCCAGGCGACTGTAAATTCAGCGACGCCGGCTCGCGCGCAGCTCGTGTGCTGCTGCTGCTCCTGCTGCCCATCGAGGGGTTTCGCTCTCGTTCCAACGGCGACGTTTGCTCGAGATTGCTCTTTCCTTCCTACACATCGCACGCTATCTGTGCGCCCTCCCCTTGCCCTCCTCCTACCGCCGTACAGCTCCCCCACACTCGTTTCAAACAAGGATGCCCCTCCTCCGCTCCGCCGCCGCGCTCGCTCTCTTCGCCTCGGTCGTCGCTGCCGATGAGGTCTACTACTCCAGCTCAGAATGGCTAGCAGGGAGCTATGGAGCTGCTCCCGTGCAGACGTTCATGTCCTCCAACCTCACCCCTCCCGCGATGAACATCGAGGTGACCCCTTCTTCGGCTTCCAACTACACCCTCCTTGCCTACCGCGGTACTGCCACCACTCAGCCCGCTCCATTGATCATGGACAGCAATGGATCCCTGGTCTGGTCCGGTACGTCCTTCTCCTCTTCCTCTACAAAGCCCCCCTCGGCGCTCGCTGACCTTTCGCGAATCGACAGGGTCGACCGACGGCTACACCAACACGATGAACACGCTCGTGCAGACCTACAAGGGCGAGCCCGTTCTCACCTTCTTCACCGGTGATTTCTACTCGGGTGGATATGGACAGGGAGCGTGGCAGATGCTGGCTAGCAACTACTCGCTCGTCGGAACCGTCACCACTCTGAATGAGACGACTGAAGGCGATAACTCGGATTTCCACGAGGTCAGTTCAATTTTTCTACTCGTCTGACCGACGCGCCTCCCGCTCTTCGATGTCTTGAGTGGCCTGCAAGGGTGGAGTGAGCTCTGATGCTGCTCGGCGTTCGTCTCGGAGGGTCGAGCGGCGCACAGTCTATCCCCAGAGCCTCCTCGCTGACTCTGAACTTGCTTCACCTGCTCTCCAATACAGTTCTTCATCACCGAGAACAACACCGCCCTCGTCGAGAGCTGGAGGGTGACCGAAGCCGACCTCTCGGGCGTCTCGGGATACGACAGCGCCAACCCTTCAACCTGGACTTGGGACTGCGTCTTCCAAGAGATCGACATCGAGACCAACACCCTCCTCTTCGAATGGCGTTCGCTGGAGCACGTTGACCCCTCCGAGTCCTACTTTGAGATCACCGACGGCTCTGGCAACTCGTCTTCCAACCCCTTCGACCACTGCCACATCAAGTGAGCTTCTCCTCGTCTCTAGCCACTTTTGTTGGTCGCCTCTGACCCGCTTCGTCACCCCATAGCTCGCTCGAGAAGGACAGCATCGGAAACTACCTCGTCTCGATGCGTGGTCCTTCTACCGTCTACTACATAGATGGAACCACCTCCGAGATCATTTACCGCATTTCGGGCAAGAACACCAACTTCACCATGGGCACCGACGCTACTTTCTGGTACCAGGCAAGCTCGATCTCGGCGCTCGTTTCGGCTTTCGAGAGCTGACCTTCCGACTTTGCTACAGCACGACGCCCGCTTCCGCTCCGACAACACCGTCTCGCCCTACAACATCTCCATCTTCGACAATGCTGCTGGCGGAGGAGGAGATGCCGAGGCTACCGCTCGTGCCATCGTCCTCTCGATCGACACTGATGCCATGACCGCCGAGCTCGTTTGGGCCGCTGCACCTAGCTTCGACACTACCGCTGCTTCGCAGGGATCCCACCAGGTGCGCTTCACCCTGATGGACTGGCTTCACCGCGAGCGAACGTCGAGCTGACTCTCGCTTCATATGGCAGATCCTCGACAACGGCGACCATGTCGTAGGCTGGGGCGCCGTTCCTCAGTTCTCGGTTTACACCGAGGCCGGTGATTTGATTGAGGACGTCCGTTTTGGAGTCAACGTCTCGACCGTCCAGAGCTACCGCTCTTTCAAGCAGGTTCGTCGGGCTCCTTCGCTCAATTTGCTCGCTGCTGCTTACTCTCCTTCGTCTCCCGTCAGGACTGGACTGGATACCCTCTGACCACTCCGTCCTTCGCCGTCAACACTTCGCACGCCTTCGCCTCCTGGAATGGAGCGACCGAGGTCGCCAGCTGGCAGCTCCTCGGCGGATCGAGCGCCGATAGCCTCTCCTCCGTCTCTACCAACACCAAGGACGGCTTCGAGACGACCATGAGCTACAACTCTTCTCTCGCTTACCTCTCCGCCGCTGCTATCTCCTCTGATGTGTGTTCTCCCGCTTCCTTCTTTGCGTGTGGAGCGCCGAGCTCACCCTTCTCGCTCGTTCGCAGGGCACTTGCCTCGGCGTCTCTGACGTGTACGAGGTCTCATCCCTTGCGACCACCGGTACCGCTGGCACCTGTCCCTCGGGAAGCACCGTCGCTGCCTCGGGCTCTGGCTCGAGCTCGTCAACCGACTCCACCTCGGCGGCTTCGAGCCTCAAGGTCGGAGGCCTTCTTGGCGCCGTCTTTGCTGTCATGCTTATTCTTTGAGGTAATGATGTCTCATGATATTCGCACGATCTCGTCTTGATGTCTCGAGAGAGCAGCGACTCGCGAGCGCCGAGCACACGGCTTCGAGCGATGGAGCCTCTCCTCTTCCCCCAAGCAGTGGTCCAGTAAAACGCTTCTAGCAGCAGTAAGTCCTCTCCAACCAGCGAAAGCGAGTCGAAGCGCAAAGACGAGGTGATGGCGGGAGGCAAAGAGAGCTGGACGCTCGCTTCGTCTCCTGGCACGCCTCCCGCTTTCGGCTGCTCTCTGCCGTTCAGGCGGCGCGGGAGGATTGGAGCCCAAGCAGCGTTACTTCCAGCTGCCAAGGGCTTTTCGACCTTGCAGCGGAGCTCGTCGAACGCTCAGCGCTTGCTCTTGAAGACTTGGCCGACGCTGCTCTCTGTGGGTCGCACTGGTGCGCATTGAGGCGAGTATGTCTGTACATAGCACATCTGACGCCGACTTTCACTGGCTCCCGCTGATCCAGCTCTACCTCCAGCCCATCGGGAAAGCAAGGGAAGAGAGCCAGCGCCGAGAGCACTCATCTCGACCGAGTCAAAGCTGTGGAGCGGGAGAGAGAGAGTTAGCAAGATCCGCTGAAGCAAATTGAGGCAAGCTCACCTAGTTATACCACGTCACAATGTAGCCTCCCTCATCGAGCTTCCCTCTCAACTCGGCCGCTTCCGCGTCGCTCATCTCGGCGCCGCGACGGACTTCAACCCAATTGTGCAGGGGAGTTGCCCGGTATGGTACGCTCATCGTGTCCCAAAGCTTGTTCCGGATCGTTGCCCATAGACCGAGGAAAACGTAGACATCCCTCGAAGAGCGCCGAGCGAGAATTGAGATGGCGGTGAAGCGGAGAGTTGGAAGAGGAAGAGGCGTGGTTGGGTCAAGGTTCGAGACTGATTGGAAATGAAGGCGAATTGACGCGAGAGGGAGCGCCGGGAGTAAAGAGATGATGTCCTGCTCATTGAGGATGCCTCGGCCATGGCCCTGCCACTCCTCGGCAATGTCGATTGACACCGAGTCGGCATGACTGGTGAACGCGCTCAAAATATCATGCACCTCTTCACAGAGAAGACTCTTAAGGCGTAGCGACACATCCTTGATGGTGCAGCGAGGTAGAGGGGCGCGGAGGAGGGATCTGGCAGGGCGCTGGCGGTGGAGGTGGAGGTGGCGGTAGTTGATGCGCTCCGAGCCTGACACTCCAAGCGCAAGCTTGCGCAGATGTCTGAGAGCGGGAAGGAGCGGTGAAAGAAATGCGATAGGCATCTCGCGCTTCCCCTCGAAGCCAATGTCGAGTTCGACAAGGTGCTCAAGTCGCCCAACTGCCACAACGAGACGGAGCTGGCCAGCCAGATCTCCATGGAGACCTCCGACATGAAGGTGGCGAAGAGACGAGCACTGTTCGACGATGCTGGCCAGCAGCCCGCTGCGGAGTGGCAGAGTCTCTTCTCCCTCCAAGCCATGGTCTCGGGAGAAGTGGAGGCGGTGGACGTTCTCAGTGATGAAGGGTGAGGTGAGGATGGTCCGGAGGAACCGAGTGGCGCGCTCGACGTCAGGAATGTCCCACTGCGACTGCTGGCGAGCTGAAGCGTAGAAGCGCTTCGAGACGAGGGCGACGCTGAGGAGGGTGCTCTCCTCACCGTGGAGGTCGGCGACGACGTGGTCGAGAAGCTCGTCGGGGAGGTCGTTGAGAGAGGTAGGAGATCGGGTGGAAGAGATGAAGAGCTCGGAAATGTTGTGCTGCAGGATGTCGACGTCTTGAGAGTGCTCGCCCTCGGCCGAGGGGTTCTGTTCGGAGGGAACGCCTCAGCGGAGTCGGGGAGAGCACAAAGAGATCACTCAGACACCTTTTCAGCTTCCGGATCACACGTCGAGCTATCGAACATCTCAGCAGCAGCAGGCGAAGCGCTGTTGAGCGACGAGGAGACGCGGTCAGCTCTTCTGCTGTTGACCAGCTCGACTGGCTAGAGCTCAGCACCTCAAGCTGTTACTGAAGCTCACCTTTCGTCCTCACTCGCACTCCCAGCAGCTTTACACTCTCCAGCTTCGAGCTTGTCCATCTCCAGCTTCCTTCAGCAGTGAGTCGAGCGAGCTTCTGTAGTCGAGATGAGCGTACGAGCGAGCAGACTTGGACGCGTCCAGTCCAGTACGAGTCGGAGCTGAGCGTGACGAGAGTGAGAAACGACGAGGTTGTAGTAGAAAGCAGAAGAGCGAGCCGGAGCTCAGCCCGTTATGAAGGCGAGGAGAGGGGCTCAGTCGGCGAGGATGGGCGATATTCCGAGCGACGAGCAGATATGCAGCATTGTAAGCTTACTCATCCCCTAACTGCTCCTGCTGCACCACTCCATCTCGCGCTTTGGCCGTTCTCATCAAGTCGATTGCGAAACAGCTGCGAGACCCTCTTGGCCTCTTCCTTGTCACTCGTCCGTCTCACTCGGCGCGCTGATCGCCTACATCTCGACTACTCGATCGACTGCTGAGCTCGCCTACAACTCCGCCTACACCGACTCGCGCCTCTCAAATCGCAAGCGAGGACTGCGTCGCCTGCCCTCCAAGCTTCTGGGCTCTCTTCTGCCACAGGACAAGCCCCACAAGGGTCGTAGTTGCTAGTAGGAGACGTGATATTGAGGTCTAGTGCTTCCGAAGCCTCCGTGAGTCCCTTCGTCCACCTCAACAGCGCTGGAAGTCCGCCTGCAAAGTGCCCGGCGGCGCGTGCGGGCGAGGACGTGTTCTTCAGCACGTACGCGCGGGTAGCGAGTGTGAAAGGGTGCTTGTACAAGTGTTCAACTCCTGTACCGCTCTCGATGCTCTGCACGGCTTCTCCGGCCGGTCGCACTGGCCTAGCAGCGACGAGCTAGGCTGCTATTGACGGCGCGCGCTCTTAGTGCGACTCTCTAGCTGACTTGCTGCCTTCTACTCCCTTGCAGGACCATGTTCTCGTTCATCTTTGGATCCAAGAAGAGCGGTGTACCCGCTTCAGCTTCCCATCCCTCCAACCACCGCTCATCTCGTTCGCGCGACATCGTCACCTGGCCAGCAGGTGGACCCGCCGCTGATGGAGATTACGACGACGTGAGCCTCGAGGGAGGTGCTGCAGGAGAATCCGGAACGTCGAGGCAGTCCTTCTCGGCTCCCACGGCTACTCGAGGCTCATTCGTTGGCGGCGAGGAGGGAGGAGCTGGCGGCTCGTCCAACGCCATGCAGTCCTCTTACCCGCCGCTCCCTTCCTTCTCTCGACCTTCTACGACCAACGGCTACCCTTCCCTTCGCACCACCTTCCACCGCCTCTCGACCGTTCTCGCCGAGCAATCCCCCTCCCTCCTCGACTCGCTCTCCCCTCCGCTCGATTCCGCCGACCCAGCTCTTTCCTCCCTTCTCCACGCCATCTCGCCTTACTACCTCCCGCCCGCCGTCCTCGAATCCTACGCCCTCCACGACGGCCAGGACCCATTCGCCGGAGGAGGAGCCAGCACCGCTGGGCTCGTCTGGGGTTTGTGGTGGATGCCGATAGATCAGGTGGAGCAAGAGTGGAAGTTTTGGCGCCGATTCGAGGATGCAGGTGGAGGAGAAGGGATGGGCGATGCTTTCTCGGCGAGTACGGAGGGAGCCAAGCTTCGCACGAGGACTCATCCGTACGTCGAGGACGGGCAGGGCGAGGATGAGGAGGGAGGAGGAGGAGGAGGAACGAATATGCATGGCATGAGCAGCTTCCCCGATGGATGGGTCAGGAAACGATACTCGCACCCCGGATGGCTTCCCCTCCTCTCCGATCGATGCGGCAACTACATTGGCGTAGACTTGGATCCACCGCCACCACTTCCCAATTCTTCGTCTACCGCGTCGGGAGGACGTTCAGGTCGAGCCTACGGTCAACCGGGACAGGTCATCGCCTTTGGTCGCGAGATCGACGAGAAGGTCGTCCTCTTCCCCGGCGATGGCGCGGGAGGATGGGGGCGGTTCCTCGCTGCTTTCGTCGATGATTTGGAGAAGGGAGAGTTTGCCCGACTGGGGGAGGGAGAGGAGCTAAGGAGGGCGGGAGCGAATGGATGGGGGGATGAGGAGAGTCAGGGGAGCGGGGGATCGTCGAGTGACGAGTGGGATGGTGGGGATGGGATTGGTGAGAGATCATACTTTGATGGTGATCGCTATGGAGACGAGGGCGAGCAGGGTGCCGCTGGCGTCGACACTCAAGCATGGTGAGCTCTCACAAAACGCCGCTCTTCGAGTTTAGCTGACCTTCTCTTTCTTCTCTCCTTTCTCTAGGGTTCTTCGCTCCGAGTACCGCAAGCAGCTGTCGCAAGAGGATGGTGGAGGGTTGATCGGCGTCATCGCGGAGCGCAGTCGTCGCAAGTGGAAGTCTCTCGGCGTCGGCGGACGTTCGTCGGTTCCCGCCTCCTTCCCCGAACCCAAGCCTCGCGCTCCGCTCTCCGTCAACATCCCCTCCGCCGTCGACGAGGCAGGTCCCTCCTCTAGCGTTACCGTCCGCCCCTCCTCTCCCGCCCTCATCTCCACCGACTCTGCTCGCCCGAGCTTCGCATGTCGCGGCGGGTGGCTCGACGTCCAAGCCGACGACGCAAACAACGCCGGCGACATTCCTCGTCCTCTCACTCCCAGCGCCGTCGAGCTCGTCCTCTCACCGCCGTCTCCCACCCGCGCCGCTCGCTTCCGCGACCCTTTGACCCCCGCCAAAGACGAGCCTGCCCAACCGTCCGCGCCCAGATCTCCCGACCTCCTCGACGACGGTCGACCAGCATTCCCCAGTCGTGGCCTACAGGACCGTCAGAAGCGCAAGAGCCGCAAGCCTCCCCCTCCTCCACCAGCCGCTCTCGACCTCCCGACGATGCTCGACCTCGACGACGAATCGCCTCAATCGGTCTCGGTTTACGGCAATGGAGGAAGCAGCCCCTCGACCGTCGCTCTCGATGCTTTTGATGAGCCGAGGAGAACCTCCACCTCGTCGATTCGCAGCTTCGTCGCCGGCACTCCTACTCGCGATTCGCTCCTTCCCACCCATTCTCACTCGTCGGGCACTCTCCCCACCCTCCACTCCAACCAAACGACCAACGAGACGGGCAGCACGACCGCACTCGTAGAGCACCAGGAGCTGGACATGTCCCCCTCGCTGGCAGGACTGGGCATCGACTCGCCCGAGCTCGACAGGCATACGATGGAGGCCGTCGTGGTGGATCATAACCGCTCGCCTTCGCCTGCGATGTCGGCTGGATCGAGGGGAAGGGGAGCAGCGTCCCCTGCCTTGTTGGATCAGCCGTATGAGATGGCTTCCGAGTCGAGGGATTGAGCGCCGAGAGACGGGAGGGAGGGGAGGAATTCGCTTGCTATCAGGGGGAACGAGATCACGACTAGTACGACGGTAGATTACGGACAATACCCCCCATCATCATGTAACGAGAAGGAGGAATGTACAACTCAACTCGTACAACTCAACTCGCGCTTTGGGCCCAGCCCTCGTCGCTCGTCGTCTCAAATGAGCGCTGGAGCTCCCCTTCTCCCTCTCCAGCTTCTGCTTCTCTTGCCTCTTCTCTCGCCGGCGCATTCAATTTCGAGGATCAAGACCATCCTGCTCTGGAGTCTATGAGCGCACAAAGTTCCGACAAGGAGCCCAAGGAGACCCAAAACGAAGCGTCAGTCTACCGCGCGCCCGCCCCGTCAAACGGCCCTCTGCTGACTTATACGCCGTCTCCGTCGCTACAGGTGCCGAGCCTGTAGGGGTAGGTCTATGCATGCTGCCTCTGCTAGCTGTAGCTGAGCAGAATCTCTTCCTGCGGCGCTGTTGCTGGCGAGAGCTTGTTATGCTCGTCCCCGTCGTTCTCCGCTGATCATAGCTTGCTCCCTTGTCCTTCCACCCTTCTGCTTTTGCTTGAACAGCTGTCAAGCGTAAGTGCTTACACGGAGAAGACAAGGGAATCTGTACTCGGTGAGCTCGGCTCGTCCTCCTCCAGCCCCCGCTCTTGAGCCTCTGCTGACCATTCTACGCCCTTCTGGCTCATGTAACATCTCCTCCTCGCTACGCTTAATCGCTTCCTCACCAACAGCTGTGCGCGACTGTCGATTCCTTGCGAGTACGGTCAGCTCAAGCGTGGACGAAAGGCCGGAGAGCCGCAAGTGAGGTGAGCTGCTGGGTTGTGGTGAGGTCTCGGCGGGCTATAAGCTGGGAGCAAACGCTCTCCAGACTTTCTTCGAAACACCCGAGCCCTGCAACGGCACGCTGACCCGCACCTCTCGGCACTCCTCAGGCGCAAGCGAACGGCACCGTCTAGCAGCGCAGAGCCAGCACCTGCACCCACCGCATCGACAGCAGCATCTTCACCTGAACCAGCTCTTCCCACCATGAACCCACCACCAGCCCACGACTGGCTCTATCACGATCTTCGTACGTCAAAGCGGCGATTCCGCCACGGTCGACCGAGTCGCTGATATTCTTCGTCTCGCAGATGCACAGAACGGCACTCACAATGGTGTTCACAACACTCACAGCATGGGCTACGAGCAACCTCATCACTTCCCTCCCATCGCTTCGACTTCTCGCCTCGATCCCATCCCCGCCCCTCTCCACTCCCACTCCCACGACAGCTTCGCTCCACCCGTCGCCGCCAACCCCTTCCCTCCCTCCATCGCTTCACCACCAGTCGTCACTCCACCAGCTCCTTCTCCAGCTACCGGTGGATTCTCGCTACGCAAGCTCTTGGGGACAAGGGAGGAGCCGAGACATTCGCTCGCCGATGCTTTTGCTGTAGAGGATGCTGATGTGCGGACGCCTGAACGAGCAGAGAAGGTGTTTGAGGATATCGTGACGGCCGAGGTGTGTCCCGAGGAGGTTGTAGACGAGCTGTTCGAGTTGTGAGTCGCCTCGGCGTTCAGGGGGGGCGGCCTTTCATCGCTGACCCTTCTCTTCCTCGGCGCCCTCGTCTCCTCCTTTCCTCACTCCCTTCGACAATGCTCCTCTTTGAACAGCTACTACGAGCACCTCAACCCCATGACCTCGATTTTGGATCCCGACCTCCACACCAAGGAATGGGTGCGAGCTCAGTCCCCCTTCCTCTTCTCGGCCATCATCACCGTAGCAACCAAGGTCGCTCATCCGCTACACTACGTCCCCGCCCTTCGCCACTGCAAGAAGCTACTCGGCGGCGCCTTCGAGGAGGGTCACAACTCGATCGAGTTTGTGCAGGCGTTGGCGATTCTCGTCTTCTGGGGAGAGGCGACGGACGAATCGTACGTCGAGTTTTGCTTTTGAAAAAGTCTCTTGAGATGCTGACCGACTTTCGGTCTGCAGGGGAGCTCGCAAGATGGCCTACGCGATTCGCTCGGCGATGGATCTGGGCATGCATGTACGCCACAAGCGGCCTCTGCCAACCGACGAACACGAGGCGAGGGTTCTCTTGGTGCGTTTTGGATCTTCCCCGCCGCGTCTGTTGCCTTCTCGTTCGCTGACCTCGACTCTCGTCACAGAGCGGCGAGCGAACGTGGATGTACCTCACCATCGCCGACCACCGCTTCTCCAACCAGCGCAGTCTACCGTGCCAGATTCCCATCCAGTACCGACACGACCCCATCGCCTGGATCCTCGAGCACGCCCACTTTCCCTGCCCTTCCGAAGCTGGCCTCGCTCCTCTCGTCGCCCTCTCGCGATTGCTCGACCTCTATAACGCTCTCATCAACTCGGAGAATGGCGAGCTGCCAAATAGGTGAGCTCGTAAGCTGCTCCGTTCGACCGAAGCGCTGACCTCCATTCCTCCGCAGAACTCTGATCGCCCACTTAGCCGATGCCAGCAGCACCTGGGCAAAGCATTGGAGCGTCGAGGAGAACTGTATGCATTCTACGGTTTCTGTTAGTCTCGCCGCACGTACCGATTTTTTTCTACTCGACAGCCAAAACGACCGCCATTCGACTGCAGCCGGCGCAACTCTCACTGGTTCGCTTCTACGGCAAGGGTGAGACGAAAGCCTCTCGTTTCGAGATCATGCACTGAACTTCCTCGCGCTACAGTCTTCCGCTTCCAACTCGACGAGCTACATCTCCTACTCGCCATCTCTGCACCAGCACCCGAAACCAGCTCCTCCTTCGACCCGATGAACTCGCCAGTGCTCATGTTCGGTCGATGTGTGCGCTCAGCACTCGAGGCGCTCGCGTGTTACCGAGAGGAAGTCAAGGTCTTGCGCTACTGCTTTGACAGCATTTTCAGTACGTCTTGGACTCTTCCTTCGAGCAAGAACGAGAGCTGACCTCGATTTCGCAGTCGGCGCCGCTTCGTGTGGGATTTGGCTGGTACAGGTGCGCGGATGGACCTACGGTGGCTCCTTCCCTTCCGCATAGACCTTCTGAGCCTTTGAACCCTACAGAACATCAGCGGCATGGCGCCACCAGACCGTCAACTCGCCATGGACGCTCTCGCTCAGACCGAGCAAGCGAGCGTCGAAGCTTCAAAAGGTCCCCAGAGCATGTGCGTCACTCGACTTCTCCGAGTCAATTCGAAGCTGATCCACCGTCTCCAGGAGCGCGTACATGGCTCGCCTCATAGCCCACCTGCGCAAGAAAGCCGTCAACCTCGCCACCGAAACCTCCCCCAACTCGGCAGTCGCGCCAGCTTTCGTCTCGGCATCACCTGCATCGGCCTTTGAGAACCAGTGGAACTCGATGGGCATGGGAGGAATCGCCGGCTCGGGCGTGATGTTCAATCAGCTGGTGAGTTCTTGACCCTCTTTTGATACGCCTTCGTCGAACTCTCGCCATCGCCTCCTTCGAGGTCTCGTATGCCCTCAAATGCTGACAAGTTACTTGCTCTCTCATCAACCCTGCCCTCGTTACCACCACGCACAGCCCGACATGGAAGGCACGCCCTTCTTCGGCAACATGCTTCGTCCCTCGGCGCACTCGCTGGGTTCCGACCTCGTCTACCCCGTTCAAGATGATCTCCTCTGGTGAGTCCAGCGGGACACATCACTCTTGGGCTCGCTTGCTGTCCTGCAGCTCTTTGCCTAGCTCAGGACTCGCTGAACTGACTTCGCTTCGCCTCGCAGGCAATCTCTCTTCCCCCTCTACGCCCCTACTTCCTGAGCCGTACGGTCATCATCTGTTGCACTACATGTCGTTCCAACTACACTCAAAGACGGCATCTCCTCGGCGACCCGCCGAGATCCTCAACGAGGGAGCTGCCTCCGCTCAGCGATCTCTCAACAGCTCCGATCGGATAGCATCACAATCTCCCCATCAACAAATTCGGGCTCGATGTCATCCTGCTCGCTCATGTTGCTCGTTGCGCGGGAGTGACGGGGAATTGCGGCGCGACGGCGAGAAGGGTGATGCGAGAAGTAGGTGCAGGGTGCGAGAGACGAGGTGATGGTGGAAGCCAACCACTCTCTCTCCATCAGAACCTGCATCTTGCGAGCTGGCTTGGGATACCGAGGCTGATTCCTGCTTTTTCTCCGCCTCCCTCAAGGTGCGCTGAAAAGCGGCGCTTTGGCGCTTCCTCGCCTGTGGTTCGTCCTGGGAAGGCAAAATCCGCCCTCGTGCGTTCTGTATAAGCTGACCAAGCTCACCCTTTTTCGCCGCTAGGCGAGCGCCGCTGCCCCTCGTCGGTGAGTTCGACTCGGAGCGCTGTCACCCACGGCCATTTTTCCCTCTCTCTCTCTCTCTCTTCCTCCCTCTCTCATCAACCAGCTATGGCGGAGCCTGTCTCTTCTCGTACCTCGGCCTCCGACTTGACCGCCCTCAACGATGCTGATCAGCCTTCGCCGAAGCTTCACAAGCCCATCTTCGCCGAAGCTGGCTCAATTCCTCTTCCTGACCATGGCTTCCACGAGCTCGGTGTGGTGTTTGAAGATGTGACTGTATATGGTGGTGGGAAAGTCGGAGGTTCCCTCCGCACGGTGGAAGGCCTCGAGATCGCCCTGCTCAAGGTGAGCCGATCGCTCGGGCTCGAGTAAGCTGTGACTGACGCGCTCGGCTCTCGAAAGATGTGGGACTTTCCCAGCTTTGTCAAGCGACTTTTCAACATCAAGCTGGGCGCCCAACGTCCTCTCGTCTGTGGGTTCTTGCGGTTCAAAAGCCAATCATCATCGCTGAGCGTTGACTTCCTCTCTCTCCTCACCCGCCTCGCGTCCACAGCCGCCTTCTCTGGAGTCGTCCCCGCTGGCGAGACCTTGCTCGTTCTTGGAAGACCGGGTTCAGGCTGCTCGACGCTTCGTAAGCCTCGCCGTCCGAGTGTTTGGAGTCCACGCTCACCGAGCTCCCTTTCGCAGTCCGAGCTCTGAGCAACACCACCGACTCCTTCTTCAAGGTCGAGGGCACGATCAATTATGGGTCTCTCAGCGCAGCTGACGCCAAGAAGCACTTTTCGGGAGAGTTCGTCTTCAACAGCGAGGACGACACGCACACCCCGCTGCTCTCCGTTGGCCAAACCCTCGGTCTTGCTCTCTCTCTCAAGCAACCAGCAGCAGAGCAGCGCAAGCGCTCTGAGTTCGTTTCCGATCTCACGCAACGTCTGCTGACGGCATTCGGAATGCCTCACACGCTCAACACTTGGGTCGGATCCGAGGTCGTTCGAGGGTGAGCCGAGCTTTCCTTTCGCGCTTGTCTCTCGCTGACGCTTTTCCGTGTCTCTCACACAGTGTATCCGGTGGAGAGCGCAAGCGAGTATCTCTCGCGGAGATGCTCACTGCAAATGCTGCTCTCGTCGCTTGGGACAACTGCGTTCGGGGTCTGGACTCGGCGGTAGCCGTTCATTTCGTGAGCGTTGTTTGTCGGGGCTCTCGTTCTCGTTCTCTTCGTTGACCCGAGAATTGTTGTTTAACAGCTCAAGGTCCTCAAAGAGCTCTCGCGCAGCACGGGCATGACCAACGTGAGCAGTTTCGCTTGGGTCTGCCGACCCCCTCGTGCTCGACTGACATGCTTCTTCTCCACCCGCTGAAGATCGTCACCATCTACCAAGCCAGTCAAGAGATGTATGACAGCTGCTTTGACCGAGTTGTTGTCATTTACGAGGGTCTCATGGTCGTGAGTTTCTCCCTCGGCGCGCTGCGAAAGCTTCCGCCACTGACTGCTCGCTCTCCAGTTCTCGGGGCGCACTACGGATGCCCAAGATTAGTAGGCGCTTTCAAAAACCTTGGAATGCTCACAAAGGGCGAAGCTGACCCCTCTCGCTCTTGTCCCAGCTTCATCGAAATGGGCTGGGAGAAGCCAGCTCGTCAAACGTGAGCGCCGTGCAGAGAGCGACAGAAGAAGAACACCACTGACCCTCTCTTTTAACAGTACGCCGGACTTCTTGACGGCCTGTACAAGTCCCACTGAGCGCAGGATTCGTGAGGTGAGTCTTCGCTGACCTTGCTCTCGCTTGCCGAGCATCTTGCTGACTGGGGTCTCCTCGTTCTTTCTCCCTCGTCCTCACCATTGTCGGAATTATGGCTCGTCTCTTCAACCCCTTCCACACTCTCAGGGAGCGATCAACGTCCCTCAAACCCCTCAAGAGATGGCGGCCTACTTCCGTTCGAGCCGCTACTACGTCGCCTTGCAAACCGAGATGTCTCGCTACAAGGTGAGTCGTGTCTTATCCTTATCCTTCTAGGTCTCGAGCGCCAATGCTGAATTTCTGTCTTCGATTCACAGGAGGAAGCCGCTTCGTCGACCAACGCCGAGCGCTTCAAAGCTGCTGTGCAGGCAAGCCAGAGTCGCTTCGCCGGCTCCAACGGGTACAAGCGGAATTTCTTCTCGCAGTGCTTAGCTCTCGTTCGCTCCAAGGCTCAAGTCGAGAGGACCGACCCTCGGACCTTCGCGATTCGCATCATCTCAAACGTTCTGCAGGCTACCCTTGTCGGCGCCATCTGTAAGTTTTGGCGTTCTCTTAGCTACCCCTGAGCTCATTGCTCTCGCGTCCAGTTTACAAGCCTCCCGACACGGCGTCGGGCGCCTTCGCTGTCGCTGGCGCACTCTTTTTCTCGGTGCTCTACTTTGTGATTTTCAGCTTTGTGAGTCTTCCCGCGGAGAGGGGTCTAGATGGATGAGGAGGAGGAGCAGGAGCAGGATGCTTACCTTTCGAACTCGGCGACAGGGAGAGGTCCCCGGCGTGGTCAACTCTCGCCCTCTGCTCATCAAACACCGAAACCTCGGCTTCTACCACCCGGGAGCGGTGACGATCGCCCAAATGCTATTGGACGGCCCACTTTACGCTGTACAGACACTTGTCTTCAGCGCAATTCTCTACTTCCTGGTCGGTCTCTCGCCCACCGCCTCGCAATTCTTCACCTTCTTCTTCATCATCTTCTCGGCATATGTCAGCCTCGCCGCCATGTACCGCGCCATCGGATCTTGGAGTCCCAATGTGCGTTGATGCTTTTTTTCTCATGAGCTCCTTGCGCCCTTCTCCGTCTCTCGGCGCATCTCGTTCACTCTTCTCCCTTCTTGTGACCGATGCAACAGCTCTCAGTCGCTGTCCGCTACGGAGGATTCACTCTCTCCGTCATCTTGACAGTGGCAGGCTTCGCTTTGCCCGTGCCCGAGCAGCTTGGATGGGCGGCGTGGATCAGGCGCATTAGTTGGTCTCATCTTTCTGAGCGCGACAAACAGCCCGCTGACCTCTTCTATCTCTATAGGCGTACCTGCGTACGCGCTGGAAGCCTTGCTCGGAAACGAGTTCAAGACGAGGACTCTTCAATGTTCGGCGACCGACCTTGTGCCGAACGGACCGGTACGCCGAGCCTCTCGACAAACGCCTGCTCACATCAATCTGATCCTCTTTCTTTTGTGACGCCAGGAATACACCGACCTCGCTTACCAAGGCTGCACCATCACTGGAGGTACTCCTGGCTCTTCCTCGGTCGACGGTTCGCTCTGGCTCCTCACCAAGTACGAGTACACCTCGGGGCACGTCTGGCGCAACATCGGCGTCATCTGGGGATTCACCGCCGTCTTCACCATCTTCATCATCATCGGATCGAGCCTCCTCATTCGCGACAGCGCTCTCACTTCGGGCGGCAAGATCTACAAACGAGGCGCCAAGATCTCGGCAACGCCGAGGGAGGACAAGATGCAGTCCTCTCGAGCTGAAGAGCAGGCGGAGAAGCCCCAGAACAAGGAGCTTTCCAGCCTCCCCACGTTCACCTTTCGCAACGTCACCTACTCCGTGCCCGTCGGCGGCAGCGACAAGGTGCTCCTCAACGGCATCACTGGAGTCGTTAAGCCTGGGAGATTGTCTGCGTTGATGGGCGCTTCTGGTGAGTCATCCTCTTTGACTAGTTCTGGGCGAGGTGCAGAACTCCCGGCGGAATGAAGGAGAGCAGCTCACTGACTCGTTTTGCGCTGCCTCGCAGGTGCCGGAAAAACGACCCTGCTCGACACCGTCGCTCAGCGGAAGACTACTGGCAAGGTCGGTGGAGAGTTCTTCGTCGATGGCGCTCCCCTATCTTCCGACTTCTCTCGCCGAACCGGTTTCGTTCAGCAAGGCGACATTCACGAGCCTTTCTCGACGTGCGTGGAGTTTTGCCCCCTTTCTTTGACTTTCTTCTTATGAACACTCACTGACCCGTCCTGCTCTTCTGCACAGTGTACGCGAAGCGCTTCAATTTTCGGCGCTCCTTCGTCAGACCGGCAACGGAATTCGCGACTACACGAGGGCGGAGAAGCTGGCATACGCCGAAGAGGTCATCAACCTGCTCGAACTCGCTCCCATTGCCGACGCTCTCGTTGGCAACCCCGAGGTTGGAGGACTGTCGATTGAGGAGAGGAAGCGCCTCACTCTCGGTGCTCGTCCCGATGGCGTGAGTCTGTCTCTTGTCCTCGTTTGTTGCCCCTGGTAGGTTCACTGATACCGTTTTTGAGCTCTACAGCTTATCTTCCTCGACGAACGTGAGCTGCTCCTTGCCTCCAGTCCCCGCGGGCGACGACTCAACTTGTCTCGCTCCACAGCTACGAGTGGACTCGACTCCCAAGCTGCGTACGACATCGTTCGACTCATCAAGAAGATTACGGCTCAACAGGGACTGGCCATCCTCTGTACCAGTACGCCTCGCCAACCCTGCTCGGCGCCGAGCAGCAAGCTGACCAGCCTTGCCCCCACAGTACACCAGCCTAGTGGAGACCTCTTCGAGGTGAGTATCTATACAGATTTCACCTCTGCACACCCTGCTGGTCTCACTGACGAGTGTGTCTCCTCTTCTTTCAGCTTTTCGACGACGTCGTGCTGCTCGCGCCGGGCGGTCGAACTGTCTACGCTGGCAGTACCGGGCCCAACGCCTCAACCGTCACAGGCTACTTCGGAGCGCGCGGTGCCCCTTGCGATCCCACTGCTAACCCGGCCGAGCACATTCTCGCGACCGTCGCTCCAGTCGGAGGTCAAACCGAGGTTGATTGGCCGAGCTTGTGGAACGAGAGTGAGGAAGCGAGGGAGATGGAGCGAGAGATTGAGAGGGTGTCGATGAAGAGGAGCGGCAAGGAGATGGTCGCGCACGAGGAGCAGGCTCCGTCCCCTGCCTTCGCCGCTTCGTACTGGGAGCAGGTCAAAGAGCTCACGATTCGCAACGTTCGAGTGAGCCTGTCTCTGCGCTCCTTCTCTTTCTCGCCTGCTGACTATTTGACTACAGGCCCAGACTCGCGACGGGCCGTACTGGACCTCGAAACTCGCCACCTGTGTCTTTTTCGGCGTTAGTTTGATCGCCGAGCTCTTCTCGCTTCGGCTGCCGTGCTGACGCTTTGTTTCTCTCTACAGCTCTTCATCGGCTTCTGTATGCCTCCGAAAAGCTCTCATTGCTTCTGTCATCTGCTCGACTGACCCTCTTGCCCTCGTAGACAACTACCAGCTCGCGCCGACGCTCGCCGGCATCAGCGGCAAGGCGCTCGCCATCCTCGTCCTCGCGCAAGCCTGCCCTCCCCTCGCCCTTGACCTCGGCATCCGCATGCAGTTCACCTTCATCCTTTATGTGAGTCTTGAGGTTTGGTTGTCTCGCAAAGCTGAGCTGACGAACCTTTTTCGCCAGACCGCTCGCGAGCGCGCCGGTATCTACTCGTGGAAGGCCCTTCTCACCGCCATCTTCATCACCGAGCTTCCTGTGATGCTCGTCGCTTTCACCTTGGAGTTCTTTTGCTCCTTCTGGACGTTGGGCCTTGACTCAACAGCTGAAGTTGGCGCCCTGACTTGGTGAGCTTTGCCGAGCAGCTCTAGCTCACTCTCGAACCAAGGTTGATAGCTAACAGGTGTTGGTCTCACTCGAAAGGCTCGGCAACATCCTCCTCGGCTTCTTCACTGTGACCTTTGGCATGGTGAGTCTTCTTGACGCGACTTAGCTTCTCTCGTATTCGAGCTTCGGCGATCGCTGTTCGACGAGCTTTTTGCTGTACGGCAGGCACCGACGCTGACTCGTGTACATCGCACTCTCATAGCTACTCGGCGCCGTATCCCCCACACCGACCGCTGTACCATTCATCTTGTCGCTGGTGTGGAACCTCTTCAACGTCCTGTCGTGGGCACTGGTCACCTACTCTCTGCTCCCTTCGCCCTTCCACTACTTCTTCTCGTGGTTGTCGCCCCTTCGGTGAGCTATGAGCTTCTCATTTGATCAAGAGGAAGGAGCTGACCGGCGTCGCTGTGCAGATGGCTGTTCGGCTCGCTCATGTCGGCCGACCTTTCTCTGATCCCCGTCACCTGCGCCGAATCCGAGTTGACTCGCTTCAACGTTCCTGCTGGTGAGTTTTGTCGCTCACGCTCAATGAATGCTCTAATTCTCGCTCTCACAGGCGAGACCTGCGGCTCCTACGCCTCGGCTTTCCTCTCCACAGCGGCTGGCTACCTCGCCAACCCCGACGACACGTCCAACTGCGGCTACTGTACCATGTCGACGGGAGCAGGCTACGTCGCCAATATGGGCTACAGCTTCGATCACAAGTGGAGGGACTGGGGCGAGCTCTTGAAGTCTCGTCGCCGAAGCGGCTGGCTGATCTCCCTCCCCCTCCCTTTTTACAGGCATCTTCCTCGTCTTCACCGTCGTCACCATCGGTAGCGTCTTCCTCGCCACTTATGTGACCCGGATTCGCCCTCTCTACAAGAAGTGAATGAGGCAGCCTCGACAGATACTCGCCGAGCGCATCGCCGGGACTCCCTCCTTCTCTTCAAACAAGACGCGCTACCCCTCATTCTCCTCCAATAGAACCCAGTCATAGATATCTCATAGATCGCTACATTTCTAGCAGCACTGCACAATCAAGCCCACCGCAAGTTTCGCCTCTCCCTCATCCTTCGGCGCCGAAACTCTCGAGCGAAGAGAAACGCAAGCTGGAACGCGCGCGCTCACACGAGATCGAGAAAGAGAACGAGACGTGCATAGACAAATTCAAAGTACAAGTACATTCTTCTTCGTCCTCCGACCCAGCCGACCCTCGCCTCTGCCCGTCCCAACTCCCGCTCTGGCCTTCGACTCGGGGACGACCTAATCCCTCCTAAGCTGATCCAACCTCGCTTGCAAATCATCTACCTCTCCGCCTCCACCACCTCCGCCTCCGCCCGATGAGGAAGCTCCCTCGCCCATCGCGACGGCTTGACGTTGTGAGGGTTCGGCGACGGAGGTGGCAGGGAGGGAGGAGGGGGCTTCGCCGAGCTGTTGCCGGGCTCGAGAGAAGATGAGATGAGGGCGATGATGGGAGTAGATGGCGAGAATGAGAGGAGGGGAGGCAGAGGGAAAGGGAAGACGGGCGAGAAGAAAGAGAGAGAGGGTCAGCGAGATGCTTGAGGGCAGCGACGACGAGGCAAGTGCGGTCGAGAAGAGCGAACAAGCCAGCACGAATAACTCACCTGCTGTCCCACACTAACCCCAATCTCCGCGAGCACCTCCTCCAAAATCTTGGAGCTCTCCTCCTCCTCATTCCCCTCGCCCTCATCCTCCTCCATGGCATCGTCAATCGACTCGCCCATCATCTCCTCTTTCATGTCCATCATCGAGCTCTCCTTCTCAAAGTCCTGCAGGATGCGCTGGATTTGAGGGAGGTTGAGCTGGCGGGACATGAGGGACATGGCCTGTTTCAAAGTCGAGGTGTGTGAGAGAGGTCAGCTCTGCTCGGAGAGGCGCGGGGAGAGGAAAGAGAGAGGAGAGGCAGGACGCACCTTGGTAGCTCCCTTCATTGCTTCAGCCATCTGTTGATTACTTCTCAGCGTCTGTAGGCGGAGAGAAACGGCCTGCAGCTGCGTCTTCATCGAGTAGAACTTGGAGATGTAGCGCCGAGTCCGGACCAAGTCCTTGGCCATCACTTTGCACGAGTTCTGTGGGGAGGAGGGGCAAGATGGTAGTCAGCATCAAGAACGAGGTGACGAGCTGTGGAGATGGGAGAGCCGGCTTCGTTCCAGCAGAACCGCTCAGAGCTCGACGAGCCCGATCCCTTCTCGGTGGTCGGTGACCGTCAGAGCGTAGCAAAGCCTGCGTCCGGCCCCGAATTCCAGCGGTGACCTCCGTAGAAACTACGTTAGTGGGTGCGAGATACATGAAGGCGGTCACCGTCTCGCAAAGAGCCTCAGCCCCCGCAAGCTCAGCGAAAGCCGACCTCGCGTGCTCTGCCTCGTTTGTCCAGGAGGCGAGAGTTGCGCAGGTCTGCTCTGAGCGCGGGGAACACGTGCTAGAACGCAGGCTACGGTGGTGCCCGAACACCCTCGATAGCCGCGAGAGCCGTCGCCTGCACCGCTCGCTCGCTCGGCAGTAAGATGAGCGGAATTGCCTTCAAGCTGCATCGATGTAGCCGAGGCGGATTCCCCGTCAACAGACTGATCTCAGCAGCATCGAAGAGATCTCGCCGGCTTTTCAACAAAGTCGGAGGGCACTGGACGCGATCCCGAGGCTGCTCGGCTCAGCCTACAACTCCGAGCTCTCTCGCGCTAAGCTGCAAGCCGTGATTGGGGAAAGCGAGCGGGAGGAGCCATCTGCCTGGTGAACCAGTCTCTAAAGAACTCTGCTACACGCTGAGCACTTCACGAGACAAGATCTGCAGCCGAGCCCCCACTCGTGAGCGACCTGGCGAGACGGAGGGGGCATGCCAGCGAAATTACGAACGGCGCCCAGCAGAGGGCCAAGAAATTATGTAGCTCTCCTCTTCTCTCAAGAGACGAGCCCAACACGCCAGCTCGACCTACTCGGCGCCGTCGCTCCCTCCCACTTCGGCGACGCTCCCCGCAGTCCGCTTCCCAAGTAATCGCACAGGACGAAGAGCGTCTCGACTTCCATGCTTATCTGCTCCGCGCCGCTGCCGAGAAGCAACGAGACGAGAGCAGCAAAAGCACGGAGTTTCGAGCCTCCTCGCTCGTCAAGAGCTTGAGCCAGGTGAGCTGCTTACTGTCCGCGGAGCAGTCGGATTCCGACCCCGGGATGAGAGACTCAAAGCCTTCTTCAAGAGCGAGGTGGTCACTCCTCCTTCCCTGCGAGAGGGAGACCAGTCGCGCCAAAGAAACGCCTCCGCCTCTCCTCCAGTTCCACCGCCGAGCTGCTCAGCGTGCGCTTCATCGAAGGAGGAGCAGGCTGTGGAACGTCGAGCTATCTCTACCATCCCATGCCTGAGCGAGATGAGAAAGCAAGAGGACTCGCCCTCCCTCGGCGCTGCTTCTCCCCCTTCTGCTCCGTTCGGCCGAAGCCTCTGAGTACCGTGCGAGACGTTGGAGACGGAGCCTAGCAGGAGCACGTTCACTCTCTCTCAAGAGAGCAGACGCACCACCCGCATCTTGTTCGCCTCACACGCCCTCGTCTACGAACCCGGTGCCGGTGCGCCGAAAGCGCCGAGCATCTGGTGCTGCACCAGCGAGAAAGATCTGACCGAAGTGCGAAAAGAAGGGCCAGCACCAGCTTGTGTTTTGGTCCTCGTCGTGAGAACCAAAACCACCAAGCGAGGCCCTCCTCCACCTGCAGCCTGGTCCTTCCTCTCAGCTCTCAGCTCCCGCCGAGCTGTTCCACGCGCCCTTCTTGAGCAAGATACGTTTCGTCCAGTCTTTGTGAGCCATCCGAGCCATCTTAAAACAGAGGCTACATTCCCCTCGTCCCGCAAGCCGGGCGGGCGAAAGCTGCAGCATCTCGGCGAGCGCTCAACCGGGGTTCGTTCGTTCGCCCGGGACGGGAGGCTTGGACAGAGTCTAGAAGACTGAAGACCGTCCGAGATGCTTTCAGCCGGTCCGTCCTACTCTCTCTGCGAGAGCAGAGCCAAGACTAGCAAATCCTCGTCCTCGTCCTCAACCTCGCGATCCGCCCTTCAGCTCGGTTCGGCTCGGCGCAACGGCTGGCCTTCTTCGAAACTGCACGCATGAGAAGTATCTAGCCGCCGCCCGCATCAAAAGAGAAATCACTGCACTCCGTCCTGCGTCTAATAGAGACGAGGAGAAGCCACAGCAATTTCCCGATTATCGTCTCGCCGGCTAGCCTCTTCGGCGCTCCCTAGCGACCTCAGGCGGTGAGCGGTAGAAGCGCAACGGAAGATGGAAGCTCGCTAGTCCCACGCCCTATTCCACAGAGTGTAAGACAAAACCGAGCAACCCGTCACCCCACATCCCCACCGCGTAGCTCCTTCTTTCGTCGAAGAAGGGAAGAGACTCGGCGGTTTTGGTCCGCCCGCTGCTGCTTGTCAAGGGACGCAGCGCAGGGAGGAGGCGAGACCAGCTGGAGGGCCGAGAGAGGACGAAACGAGCTTGTTTCTCCTCACTCTTCGTTCGGACGAAGAGCGAAGCGAACGAGCGTATTCCCCTCTCCGACCAGCCATCTCCTTCTCCTTCTCGAGCGTCGCGCGTCGCGCGTGCGAGCTGATCCCAGTCCACTCACTCTTGCAGCAAGCAAAGAAGAAGTACCGACCCATACGGCTCGCTGGAGCGAGTAAAGGACGAGACCCGCGAAAAGGGTCTTGATACCCTCCATTCACCGCCCGCCCGCCCGCTCGACTGACTGAGTGACGGCGCGCGCCGCGAACCCAACGCCGAGAATGGGCACTGCGCTAGGTAAGCTCCTTGCGCGCGCCCCGCCCGAGGGGAGAAGAAAGCGGGAAGGGAAAGGAAATCGAGCTTATTCGGGTCCCGCCTTCCCTAATTGAAGGAAAAGGGGGGAGCGAAACCGAGCGAACACAACTCCTCCCCTCCGCCTGCTCACCGAGCTGGCGTTTCTCGTCGCCGAAACGAGTCGGTCGAGCTTCGGTCAGGATTGGGTTCATGGGGACATGACGCTCGTCTAACCTCCCCCACTCCCCAGCAGCAGCAAGGGGAGCGAAAGGGGAACCGAGGCGCTCTGGTGCCCTCTCGGACTCGGCCTTGTCTCCCATCTCTTCTCTCTCTCCCCTCATTGCCCTCCCCTCCCCTCTCCCCTCCCCAGCGCATCAAAAAAGCCCTCCCAAACACCAAAAGAACAGAACCCAACGAGGTCAAAGAAGGTACGAACCATCTGTCCCTTCCTGGCGCCATTCTTGATATCCATGACCAACTTCTTCTCTTGCTGTTCCAGTTTGGTCCGTTCTCGATCCAGTTCCCGTTGGGCTTTTTGGAGGGATCGTTGGTGTTGGCTGTTGGGAGGGAGCGAGGGATTCGAGCGAGGGATTCGAGCGACCCCGAGAGAGGGAGGGAGGGGGGCGGAGGGGAAGCAGGGGAGGCGAGGTGAGGGAGAAGGGGGGAGAGCAGAGGTGGGGGTGTGATTAGGTGAATGGGTGATGAGGTGCAGAAAGTGAGAGTCAGCTACAGCAGCGCACCGACGAGACGAGAGAGAGAGGGAGCGTGGGGCGCTGCTTCTGAACAGTGTAGGCCAGTAGGAGCAAAGACTAACCGTAACCTCTCTGCTGGAGTTTTTGAAGTCCCAAACAGAGCGTTGACAATGTTCATGTTTGGTTGGGGCTGTAATGTGAGAGAGAGACGAGAGAGAGACGAGGTGACGCGAGTGAGAGGGCGGGGGGGCTGGTGTGCTGGTGGACGTGGAGCGTGTTGTAGTGTTGTGAGAAGGTCTGTGTGCTGTACTGTGCGATGAAAGCCAAGTCTGTAGTTCGATTCGAGTCTGAGTTGAGAGAACGAGGTGAACGAGGTAACAAGTCAACCTGCGCGCGCTGCGCATCTGACTCTCTCGCTCTCTCTCTCTCGGTTATGCCTCCTTCTGCACCTCGTCGTCGACCAGCAGCTCCTACTACCAATTACCAATTGACTCGATCCGCATTAATTTGGCCTTTCTCCCTCGTAGCCGTGTTGGGTCTCTCCTTCTCCTCTTACCGCTACTTGTTGAACCAACGTGCCAACGATCCTAGACAACGCGGCAAGAAGCAATTCCCAAATCCTCAATAATTAAGATAGCACCGGACTACACTACTAGCTGTAGCGAAGAATAGGATCAACATGCCCCTCCTCACCAAATTAAAGACGCTCTTCTCCTCTTCCCCTTCTTCTTCTTCTTCCTCTTCCTCTCACTCGACTACTGCACCTCAACAGCCCATCCCAACAACGACCATCACTCCACCAACTCCCAACCCCTCCTACAACACTATGACCACTCCCTCCCATTCCACCCCACTCGATTCCACCGCCGCCACCTCTGACGGAGCAGACAGTATGGCCCCTTTGGATCAGAAAGCTGTAGGGGAGCAAGCTGCTTTCAATAGGAAGGACGTTACGGTGGTATTCGTATTGGGAGGACCGGGAGCAGGTCAGTTTTTGTCCAGAGAGAGCTGAGGAGAGGTAGGGAGGGAGAGCTGACACGCAACTCTCTCTCTTTCTGCTCTCTCTGCTCTCTCGCTCGCTGGACACAGGCAAAGGAACTCAATGCGCTAGATTGGTCAAGGATTATGGATTCCTTCACTTGTCGGGTCAGTCAAGCTTCGTTTTCTGCTCCTGCTGTTCCCCCTCCGCTCGCCTGGCTTCGCCCGTCTCGAGAGCCAAGTATCTCCCTCCCTACACCTCCCTCACCTCGACACTAACCCACCGTCTTCCCTCTCTACCTCTCTCTCCCTCCCTCCCTCTCTCCCTGCACCACCGCCCACAACCAAACAGCGGGTGACCTCCTCCGCGCCGAACAAACCCGCCCCGGTTCCTCCGTAGGCAAGATGATCAAAGAGTACATCACCGAGGGCAAGATCGTCCCTATGGAAGTGACGATTCAATTATTGGAGAATGCCATGAGGGAGGCGATGCAGGGTGGTCAGGGAGTGAAGAGGTTCTTGGTGGATGGGTTCCCGAGGCAGATGGATCAGGCTATCAAGTTTGATGAGTCGGTGAGGAGGGGGCTTTTTCTTGTTACTGCATGCGCCGAGCTGACCCCTTCCTTCTCCCTCTCCCTCGCGCCCCCCTTCTCTCCTCACAAACTCCTGCCTCCTCCTCCTCCTCCCCTCCCCCCCACCCCCCTCCCCAACCTCGGCTCGCACACCCAC
>MWVB01000062.1:79659-138461 GCA_003054985.1 Leucosporidium scottii | reverse complement strand
GAGGCAGAGGAGGAGCGGGAGCGTAGACGACGGGTTGCGAGACCATCTTGAGTGAACTGCGAAGGTGTAGACGAGTAGAGAGAAGGTTGTGGTGGGAAGGCAAGCTGCTCGAACCCCTCGCCTCGCTCTCCCGCCGAGCTCGCCTGACCTCGGCGATCCCTCATTGGCTGGCTTCTTACACAGCGAGCAGTCGTGCAACCGAGTCGATAGATGCGAATTTTGACCTGTCTTTACCGCTAACGGGCTTACAGGGCAGCTCTCCGCCCTCGAGAAGACGAGCAACAGGCGAAGATTGAAGCGAGCTCGGCGCTCGGGGGCGTTGTAGTTTCACTGCGCGCGCAAATTGAGTCAGAGTCGGCAGTGAGCTCCACACACGTACCGGGACCTACCCTGAGTGCGTTCTGAAGTCGCACAAAACTCTACATCTGGGCACTACAAGCAGCTCGGCGATGCTCTCTCTCCCTCTCGGCGGATCTCGCCATCGTCAAGCCCCTCTATTGGCCAGCCTCTATCCTCGGACATCTCAAGGCAAAGCGAGGAAGCAGTCCGAGCACCCTCTCCTCATACTCCCACCCTCTCATCTCTTTCTCTCGCCGCGCCGTAGTTGGCGAAAGGACTTACTACAGCTTCGACGTTGCCCATAGCGATACACCGATACGCACATCCTACTTTCACCTCAGAAGAGGATGATAGGCTTGATGACCTCTCCGCTTTTCCTATTGACGAGCGGGAGCGATGATCAGCACCGAAGCTGGGAGGCGGTGGGGACAAGCGAAAGGCGAGCAGAAAGACATACATAGCAGCCACAGCCTCCTCAAACTGTTCCACAGGGAAGGTCTTCGAGATTTTGTCGACGGGGAAGTGTCCTTGTTCGTACAGCCTGCGCGCGGAGGGGAGGGAGAGGGAGGGGAGGGGGTGAGCTCGGCTCGGCTTTGGGGAAGGGGAGACGGCGAGAGAGAACGAGGGGGAGGGGGAGGGAGGAGCCGCTTACTTCATCAAGAAGGGAATGAACTACTCGTCACCATCACCAGCTCATCGTCAGCTCGCGCGTACAAACGCAGTCGACCGAGCTCGGGGACTCACCTCGGGAGGGTTAGAATCCCCTTCAGCAACACCACTGAAAGTCTTGCTCTCGTTGACAAAGTCGTGGATTTGGTAGGGAGGGAGTGGGCCGGGTCCGGGGGTGCCACAGCTGCGTGAAGAGAGTGGTGGGGAAGGAGGAGGGAGGAGAGACGAGGGCGGTGGAGAGGGAGGAGGCGAGGTGGAAGGGCACCAGAGTAGGGAGATAGGGAATAGAAGGTGATTGAAGAGCGAAGAGGAGGTCAGCGAAGGTGATGCGAGCGAAAGGAGACGGAACAAGCTCACGTTGCGAGATGACCGAAGTTGGAGAGCGCCTTGAAGCCCATCTCTAGAACCTGTGGATAGTCAAGAAAGCTTCAGCGAGTCCAAACTAACTCGTAATCCTCTGATCGAACGCACCTTGGTATTCCCCGTCGCCTCCACCGCCCACTTGACTCCCAACCCACCCGTCAACTCCTTGATCCTCTTGACCACCTCCGGATCCTTCCCATCAAGCGCATGATGAGCCCCAAAGCCCTTGGCCATCTCCAGCTTCGATGGAAGGACGTCGACGACAATGATATTGCCCAGCTTGAGGTAAGCGGCAGCGAAGAGGGCGGCCATCCCGACGGCGCCGAGGCCGGTGATGAGAATCGAGTTGTTCTTGGGGGAGACGGTAGCGGAGCAGCGAAGGGTGTTGAGTACTGCGCCGGCGCTGTGGAGTCGAGGGAGAGAGGGCGTCAGCGTTCGAGATCCCTCTGCGCGCGATCGCCGAGCTTTTGCCCGACCTTCCCACGACAACTCACCCCGTCTGCAATCCACACCCCAGCGGTGCCAGAGTCACCAGATCCGTGCCCTCTGGTACTTTGACGCAACTCGACTCTTGCACGACCGCATGTCGAGCGAACGAGGATTGCCCGAAGAAGGTGCCCTTGACCTCTGTGCCGTCTGCTGCTGTGGCGGTGCCAAGGGAGTTGGAGGAGGAGTGACGCTCGCGCTGTTGTGGAGGACGAGAAGGAGAGAGCAAGATCAGCGTGTAAGCGAGGGATGGAGAGCGAAAGAGGACGAACGCCGAAGTTGCGCTCGACGAAAGTGGTGCACCCAGCGGGATGGTCGTCCTTGCAGTACTCGCAGCTGTGCCAGAGTAATATTAGCTTCCTTGATACCCTCTGAACACCCTCAAACTCACCTCTGACAACTAGCAAAGCTCAACAAGACCGAATCGCCCTCCTTGACCCTCGTTACCTCGCTCCCCACCTTCACTACGATTCCACTACCTTCATGCCCAGCAATGGAAGGGAAAGCAGTCGGGAACACCCCGCTCTGCAGGGACAAATCTGTATGGCAGAGCCCACAGGCCGAGATTCGGAGGAGGACTTCGTTGGGCAATGGTGGGGAGAGGGTGAGGGGTTGGAGGAGGAAAGGGGCGTGGAGGGAGGCGTTGACGAGAGCTTCGGTGGAGGTCGACATGCTGCTGTAGGATGTTACGGGCTGGAGAGAGAGAGAAAGAAGCGGAGAGCGGAGTCGGAGAGAAAGAGGGAGCGAGCGGGAGGCAGTTGCAGAAGGGATTAGCCGTAGGGATACAGGGCGGACTAATGCTGAGCGAGTTCCGTTCTGTAGCAATACACGACTCGTACTCGGCCGTTAAGAACCAGCGAAATAGGACGGAGCTCAAACAACCAGCGAAATAGGACGAAATGGCCATCTCGCTCTTACCGCTCTCCCCTCCTGAGATTCTGTAGCGTACCATGGACCCGCTCGTAGCACTTCGCCCGTTGGCTCAACTACAGCAATCAATTTACACCATCTCCCAACTCAACGCTCTCGCCCTCTCCTCCCTCCGTCGCGCTCCAGCAGCTGGTCCCCCACCTCCTCCTCAAGACAACCTCCAATGGCTCGTCTCCCTCGGCTTGGCCCTTGATGGTCAACAGGACAAATGGTGGCAAGCTCAATTGGACCTCGCTGCTGTAGAAAAGATCTTGACGGTGCGTTCTTTGGAGAGCTGCACAGCTTCCTTCAAAGCGCGAAGCTCAGGAGCAAGGGAAAGCTGACGAGCTGTATCGAAGCAGGTCGAGAATTGCGCGATTCTTCCCACTGAGATGCCTGAGAAGATCAAGAGCGCGTGGGATGGCGGTCAGCTGCAGATTGAGGGATTGGACGAAGCGCTCGCGGGGGAGGGAGATGGCAAGGTGCAGGTGAGTTTTCTTCTTCGGTGGGTGGTGCTTCCTGGACGCGTAAAGAACGGTATGTGAGACCCACAGCTGATCACGTTCGACCACCCGACCAACAGCTCGTGATCCAGGTCGCCGAGGACGTGAGGCTTTCGGTCGACCTTCCCGCCGTCGAGGAGCCTATCGACATCCCCTGGTTGAAGCTCATGACTCGCGTGCGTATCCATATCTCCTGCTCCTTCCTTGTCAAGCCCAACGCTGATCTTCTCCTTCCTCTCGGCGCTCCCACAGTGGGCCAACCCCTACACCTCCTCCGAAGCCAACCTCTCCGCCGCCCGCGCCGCGAGGAAGGAAGCCGAGAGAGCTCAGAAGCAGGTCGATAAGTATGTTACGGAGGCGGGCTACTGGAAGAGGGAGGCGCAGGAGGCCAAGGTCAAGAAGCAGGCGGCTGCTGCTGCTGCTGCTGCTTCGGGCTCGGGTGGAGGAGGGAGGATGGGCAGTCAGAGTCAGAGTCAGGGAGGAGGAGGCGGTGATGGAGGGATGGAGAAGAAGAAGGCTTCGCCCAAGAAGGGTGAGTTGGGTCCTTCGTTTCTCGTCTCTGCTTCTGCCTGCGCCGAGCTGACTTTCTCCTCCCTACCTCCCTCCGTCTACAGTCCAAGCCGCCACGCGCGCCCGCAATCTCAGGCCCAAGCAAGCCCTCCATCGCACCAACGACGGCGAGAATGGTGGCTTTGTAGTCCCGAGCGACTCTGATACCGATTGAGGACGGCGTTCGGCTTCGAGCTCGCTCGTCTCGCTTTTTGATTCCGTTTAGATATACCCTGCGCTTTCACTTTTTACCCTTTCCCTCTCCTCGTTCAGTTTTGTACCCCCTCGTTTCTCTCCCGCTAGCTTCGCAATACGGTCCATCGTTTTCCTCGAGACCCGAGCTTGCGGGTGGGCGACCGGTTCGGCGAAGTCAAGTCGAGTGCGCTGGCTTGTTGTAAGGCTCATAAAAGTGGGATATGCCTTGTACGAGGTGGTTCTACTCGACTACATTCGGCTGAACCCCAGCAAGGCCCCTCGAAAGGCGTGCAGATCCTCCGTTCGAACCGAAGAGGAGAGCCGAGAGAGGAGAGCAGCATGATTCCATGGTCGACAATCGAGTGAACACCCTACGTGACGCACCATCCACATCTCGTTAGCGTTAGCTTCATTGTACGAAGCGTGGGCTACACTATCGACCGCGCTCGGCGGAGCTGACTCGACTCGACCGAAACCGTGGATCCGGGTCAAGGTCGGCGGGTATACGTAGTGGGATGTGGTACATCTCGATAGTACAAGGTCAAAGACCATGCGAGAGAGTGAAGATTCTGCAGGGCGAGCGAGAACCTTGATGTCCGTAACTCCCCTGGCGGCGAGGGGCGCCGTTCGAACTTGGCCTCGAGAAGCAGGTTCGCCTTCGACCAACTCACCTCGTGCCGCCCGCTCTCGCCGACTCGTACTGTAGGCTCGATGGAAGGGCAATTGCAGGGCAACGATGCTCTAGCTGCTTGGATGAAGCAGCAAACGGACGCTGCCTCTCTCGCCCTCGCTCAACAGCAGCAACAGCAACAGCCCCCCTCCTTCGCCCAGCCGCTCTTCGCTTCGACCAACTCTGCGGGCGCAGGAGGAGGAGGAGCAGGATTAACGACTCAGCAGCTGTTGGATACGTTGGCATTACACTCGCAACCACCTCCTACCAACACGATTTACGCCGCTTTCCCTAGCGCTCCTGCTCAGAGCAACAGCGAGGGGGCCGCTATCCCCTTCGCTCTGGGGCAACCTTCCCATCTCGTACAGCAACACGATTCAAATTCCTACGACGATTCATTCCCTTTGGCCGATAATTACTCGTATGGCACTCCCTCGTACGCCGGATCTTGGACTTCCTCCACCGACGCCGCCTCTCCCTGGTCCCTTCAACATTCCACCTCCGCAGCTCCTTCCCCGTTCCTCTCCCTCGGCAATCAATTCGCCCAAGAGGATCACAGCTTCAACCCTTTCCTCTCGTATCGTGATTCGAGGCAGGATGAGGAGGCGGGATCAGCTTATGGAGGTAGCTCAGCGGCGGGGGGAGCTAGTAATGCCGGAGGTTCGACGGCGGGCAGCGTAGTCGGAGCAGCGGATGATTTAGGTGGTATGGTCGATTTCGATTTCGAGCCCATGATGTTAGGAGATGGTCAAGAAGGAGGAGGAGCAGGAGGAGGGAGGAGGAGCGCTTCGCCGCTCTCTTTCCAAGGGGGAGCTGTAGGGGAGCAGGGACTAGGCGAGGACGGGATGAGGTACAGATTGGGAGCAGGGGGAACTTTCATGTCCCCTTCGCAACAGCATGCAGAGGTCGCTACCGCTTCGCCAGGCTCGGACTCGGCGCTCCCTCTCGTGTTTACCTCGCCGCTCTCCGAATCGCCTCCGCTGGCGGCCAACGATTTCCCCAGTACTACGAGGACGACCTCCCCTCCCCTGCTCGCTCCCCTCGCCATCCCTGCCGACGCTCCCGCCTTCAATCTCATCCAGCCGACCCCCCACACCGCTCGGCCCAAGGATCGTCAAAAGGGAGCTGGCACGCTCGAGTTGGAGAGCATCCTCGGCATGGGGCAATGGCCTACAAAAGATGTGAGTCTACCTCTCTACATCGACCTCTTCGCCCCTTCCGCAAGAGGCCTCCTCGGAGACCAATCCGGACCGGCTCACTCTCTCCTCGGAGCTTCTCCTGAGCCAAGCGCTGATCTTTGATGTCGTGTCACCGCCACCAAACTCCTCGACCAAACTCCTTCCACTCTCTCGCTCTTCACTGCAGACCTCTTCCTTCTCCGACTTCACTCCCCATCCGCCATCCTCCTCCACCGCGCCGAGCTCCTCCTCCCACGCTCTCGCAGATCCAACAGCAACCTCCGAACGCTCAGCATCCCCGCGTCCCCTCCTTTCCTCCACTTTTTCCTCTCCCCCAGAATCCTTCGACTCGCCAGCACCAGCGGCAGCACCAGCAGCAGCTCCCTCACCCTCGCTACTCGACTCGCTCGCCGTCCCTCGTCCACCAGCTAGTCGTCGTCGTTCGCGATCAGAAGCCGACATCAGGGAAAGGACGCTCAACTTTCACAACCTCAACGCCGGCGCTTCTCCTGCCCCCAACCCTCCTCCTCCTCCGCCTCAGCAGCAGCAAGGCTACGCAAGCTTCCTCGCCAACCCTCAACAGTTACTCGACCTCTCCAACCACCCACCACCACCATCTCACCCTTACTTCACCCCACCCTCCTCCACCGGTCCCGCTACCCTCCAGATCGATCCCCAAAGCTGGAACCTCATGACGACCCAACAGTCTCCCTACCAGTCTCATCTCGGATTCGCTCCTCCTGCCCCTCCTCCGCCTTCATCATCGCACCACGATGGAGGAGGAGGGAACGACCTCGCCGAACAGGTGCGCCTTCATCAGCAGTTGATGCAGCAGCATGAACTAGCTTCGGCGACGAGGACGGGGAGGGCGAGCTTTGGTGCGCAGGGGAGTAGGGCGAGGGGTGGACCGGGCTACCAAGAGGCTGGCGGGATGTTTGGCTTTGAGTCGAGCGAGTTCGAAGGAGGTGGAGGATCGTACTTCGGCGTCGGAGGGCATAGGAGGAGTAGGAGTCATGGGCATGGACATGTGAGGGCCAACCGGAGTGAGGATTTCACGCCGAGCTATGTCTATGGATCGCCGGGGGCTAGTAGCTATGGAGCGACGAGCGCTTCGCCCGCCGCCATGTACGAGGGGATGCTCGCTCCTCCCTCGACTCATCGCTCGCCTTCGGTCCCTCCCTCCTCCCAATCTCATTCCTACACCGACTCTCGTTCGCCTTCCCCCTCCGGCTCGATCCACTCGACCCATTCTCAGCACTCGCATCATTCGCACTCGAGCGGAGGAGGAGGAGGAGAAGGGTTCATCTCCCCTCCCCTGCACCTCGCCTCAAGCGCACCACCTCAAACGCACGCCTCCCCCTCCTTCCCCTCCTTCCCCACCGCTTCGGACCCTTCCTTCCTCTCCAACGCTCACCATCCTCCACCACCATCCTACCACCCCTCCCTCTCTCACGTACACCCTTACCTCGGCCCTCAGAGCACTCCCTACGTCTATCATTCCCCGGTCGCTAGTCCTCAGCTGGTGGGAGGGTCGCCCGAGGAGATGATGGATGACGGAAGGGGTGGGAAGAGTAGGAGTGGCAGTGGGAGTACTGCAGGAGGAGGGGGAGTCAACACGGCGAGTAGGACCACACAGGCGACGATTGAGGCGGCGAAGAGGAGGAGGAACCCTGGGACGACGGCCAAGTTTGCTTGGTGAGTCTCTCCTCCCTTGCTTCGCTGAGATGCGTCGAGTACACTCACTGACCGCCGCTCTTTTGACGACTACAGCGACCTTTGCGGCGAGACCTTCACCCGTCGTTACAACCTCAAGGGTCGGTTCTTGCTCTTCTCGGCGTTCGCTCGCTCTTCTCCTCGGCATCGCTGACCTCAGTCTCATCTCCTCTCACCTTCTTTCAATGTCTCTCAACATCATCGACTCCCTCCCACACCTTCTCACAGGCCACCAACGGGCCCATCGCAACGAGAAGCCCTTCGCCTGCTCCTACGAAGGCTGTGGCAAGGCTTTTGCTCGCGCGCACGATTGCAAGAGGCACGAGCTGCTGCACTTGAACGTCCGGTGAGTCTTTCTCCTTCGTCCTCTTTCGTCTCTCGATCTAGTCTCTCCGAGCCCGGCCCTTCCTCTCCCATCCCCTCCTCCCCGTCCTCCTCGCTTCCCTCGTCATCCTGTCTTCCTCCCCTCCCTCACTCTTCTCTCGCCTCTACCTCTACCTAATGTTGCGTTTCGAAATTCTCCATACTTACACTCAACCGCTGTGCCGCCTCTTCTCCTCTTTCCTTCTCCCTCTCTCGCCCGGAAACTGACCCGCAAAGTCGTAACCCCGCCGTTAGGAGATACCATTGCGAGCCGTGCAGGAGGGATTTCATCCGTTTGGACGCGTTGCAGAGGCATCGTGCGTCTCTCTTTCTTCTCCCGTCTACATCCCTCGCCCGAGCTGACTCCATCGCCGAGCTTTGCGCAGACCGCTCCGAAGTCGGCCAAGCCTGCGTCGACCAACTCCGTGCGCAGGGGTACGAGATCTCCTATGACACTACCGCCATCACCACCACCACCGCCGCCGCCGCTGGGGAGTTCATGCAGGGAGGTGGAGTGCAACTCTAATCACCCCTCGCTCGCCGCGCAAATCTGTATCTATAGAACGCTGTGCGCTCTTCCCCCTTCTGTAGCACTCCCCACCTTCTTCGATATACGTTTCGCCCGGCTGTGATGGACAATGGATGGAGGGTAATGGGGTTGATCCTCGGCGCCTTCGACGATACACAAAAATTGCCTTCTTTTTCTCTCTCTCTTTCAGTAGGGTTTTGGACTGTGCACGGGAATACAGATGGACAGTTTGTTCAGTAACCGGGAGCGATCTTGCGGTCGTGCGAGAGTGCGGAGAGTGAGGAAAGTGAATCAGGAGCAGAGCGAGAGGTGGGTAGCGAAGGCGAGAAGCAAGTCGAGAAGAGTAGGAAGCTCAAACAGTCTCGAGTACTCATTTGCACGATTTCGTACCTCGCCAGTTCTCCTCTGCACCACAGCCAATTCAAGCGAACAACCCGATTTGCTCGTCCTCGGCGATCCCTCTCCCACTTCTACTGCGCAATCAACGCCCTCCACATCCCCTCCTCAACTCCCCGCGACGCCTCCCACACTTTATCCTCCCTGTACACCTCCTCAACACACCACTCCGCATCCACCGCCACTACTCTACCCGTCGCTTTCCCCCAAGCCTCCAACAGCGCTTTCGCTTGCCCCGCACCCTCCCCCGCTGTACCATCAATACGAAGTCGAATGCGAATGAGGTGGAACCATGCTTCTCGGAGTGCGCGGATCGTGCTCCAGTCTTTACGGCCGGGGGTGGCTTTGGCCGAGAGAGCGCCAGAGGGGGAGAGAGTGAGGGAGAGGCCTGAGCCGGTGATGGCTATGGCTTCGAGAGCGAGTTTTTGAGCTTCGGAGAGGGAGGTGGTGGAGGTGGCAGGATCGAGATGGGATTGAAGGAGGAGGAGGGAAGAGCGGGCGATGAGATTTGAGGAGAGGAGGGCGGGGACTGCGTGCGCTGGGAGGTCCTTTTGGGGAGAGAAACGGTCGGAGAGAAGGGTGTAGGCAGAGGTGTAGGCTGTTGATGCTTGATGGAGGGTACTCGAGACGCGCGAGAGATCCGTCGTGAGAGGGAGCGTTTCGACGAGGTGGTCGGCGTAGGAGGAGAGGAGGGAGGGGTTGCGTGGGTGGAGGGGGAGAAGGGCGGTGTAGACGGTCTGTTGAGCTTCTGGTGTGAGGAGTAGAGGTGCAGTAGGTGGGAGGAGGGAGGAGCAGGTGGAGGAGAGGGAAACTTGGGCAAGCGAGAGGGTGAGGTCGACGGCGGTGGAGGAGGCGCCGAGATGCTGTTGCCGGAGGGTGAAGGCGCGTTGGAGAGCGGCATGAGCGGAGGAAGCGAGTGTGGTGAGAGTGTCGTCATCGAGGGAAGGGGTCGAGTACAGCGCGAGGTCGACCTCGAACCCTTCAAGAATGGTGTCGAGGACGAGCTGAGGCGTGACGATTCGGCCCTCGGTTGCGTTGCCCATCTGCACTCCAGCTTCCGATCCAATCGTACTGCCCTCCGCCTCGTCCATCCCTTCAGTATCCTCCTCACCTCCGCCCGAGCTGCCAAAGACCTTCTCCATCGCCGCCGTCTGCAGCCTTTCCACCTCGGCGAACAGCTCCCTCGCTTCCTTGAATCTGAAGGTCTCCTTCTTGCCCGTAGCTCCCGCATCTCCCATCTCCTGTAGCTCAACGCACGCCTGCGCCAGGTTGAACAAGGCGTCTATCCTTTCCTCCTCTGTCGTCGCGAGCGTCAAAGCCTGCCGATAGCCCGCTACTGCTTCCTCGAGCGCGTGGTAGCATTCCGGTGCGGCCAGGTGATCGCTAGCGAGCTGTTGAGTGATACGAGCCGAGTTGTAGAGAGCGTCGAACGAGGAAGAGTCGAGAGAAGCGGCGCAACGAAAGGCGACGACGGCGTTGGTGTAGTGTCGTTGCGCTTTAGGGCCGAATTGGTACCGTTCACCTTGCTCCTCCTGCTGTACGCCCTCTGCTCGTGCGGGAATCGAGTCAGCTTCGGCGGCTGCTCGCGAAGGAGCTCAAACTGACCTTCGGTCCATCCTTCAAAGTCGAGTGGAGCTTGAAGAGCGGATTGTACGGAAGTGAAATCTATAGGTGCAACTTTCTGCTTCTGTTTCCCTTTCTTGTTGGGCAGGCGCAACGGCGGCATGTTTCGACTTGGAAGCGGGACGAGCGAAGGGCGGCGCGAGAGGCAACGACCGTCATCGGCTTGGTTGACCAGAGCGGGGGAATTCAAGGCTTGACTTCTTACTCCTCACTTGAATCCGTCTCAAAAGAGCTCTTCTGCTCTTGCTTCCCATCACCACGTCTCTCGCACTTCGCTCTCGTACAGCTCTTCGCACTCTCGCCTCCCCTCACCTTCGCCTTCGCACCATGTCGACTCACGGAAACGATCCCTACACTTCCAAGGCCAGTGAGGAGGCTTCCCCTTCCCAAAAGATTGAGGAGCTTAAGACGGTGAGTACCGCCCTACTCTGCTGCTCTGCTACAGCGATCCAACGCGAGCTTCGAGCTCGATGGTGAAGCTCAGCCGCTGTCATCATCGCGGGGCGGGGAAAGCCTTCGCTTAACGCGCGCTGGACTACTCAGTCGTCAGACAAGCCCTACAGAGCACGACTAACCTCCGCAACATCCTACAGATCATTGGCGAATCCAAGTTCTCGATGCTCACCACCCGCTCGCCGAACGGCCTTCTCCACTCTCGCGCCATGTCGGCGGCCGGCACCGATGGCCTCGTCTTCTCCTTCATCGCCAACACCGATTCGGGCAAGTTTGACGACCTGACTCACGACGAGCAGGTCAACATTAGTTGGTCTTCGCCTTCTTCGACCAACTGGGCTTCCGCTGCCGGAAAGGCTAGCGTGATGAAGGATGCTGAGCACATCAAGCCTTTGTGGAACCCTATGGTCAAGTCGGTGAGTGCTTTTCTATAGTTGTGCCGACGAACTGCGCTGATTCGGTCGACTCGCAGTGGTTCGGAGATCTCGGCGATGGCAAGCACACTGGAGACTACAACGACCCTCGCGTCGCCGTCATCCAGGTCGTGCCCTCTGAGGTGTGTTTGGCTTTTCTTTCATTTCTGAGCTGCTTGCTGATGCTTTCCGCTTCCCCCTTTCCCCCTCCCTCTCGCTCCCGTTCTCGGTCGACCTCACAGATCCGCTACGTACGTCTTCAGTCTCTCTCTCTCAGGCTCCCGATATCAAGCTCACGCGTTTCTATCTACTCCACAGTGGATCAAGACCAAGACCTCCCTCACCCAGGCTTACGAGGTCGCCAAGGGAGCTCTCACCGGCGAGACGGCCGCCCCCGGCGCTCTCCGCGTCATCAACGCTAGCGACGTGAGCTACAAGACTCCCCTGCTGTTTTCCATCCAACAGCTGACCCTCCTCTTCTCCCACTACAGCTCGAGCTCGCCCGCAAGATCGACGACAAGAAGGTCTGAACGCCGAATCCGGTCGCTTGAAGGCAAATACGAACGTCTCTCGAAAGCAGTGAAAGTAGTGCAATCGCATTGAGCAGTACATAGTCACCTAGTATCACGTCCGGCGAGATCCAGCAAGGCGATCTCGGATCTGCTCGCACCGTCTCCTTTCTCTCTGGGCCCTTCCTCCGCTGGTCTCGAATCGTTTTACAGTGTCTACATTACTCCAAGTAGTACAATCTACTATGCTAGGATACGTCTAAAGCACGTCCACCGCACTTTTTGGCTCCTCCTGCTCCAAATCCTCGATTCGGTCCTCTGCGAAAGCGCCTCTCCCTCCTTCCCCCTCGGCTCAACCAAAGATGGACTCGAGTCGGCTATAGCTGTAGAGAAGGAAGAGACGAGTAGTCAGCTTCTAAGCCAGCAGAGAAGCAGAACCAGCACTGAAACGTACATGTAGAAGATAAGGGCCGAGCTCGGCGCCGCCCTCAACGCCGTCAACCCACAACCCTGATACAACCCTCTCACTCCCCTTGCTTTATAAATATCCTTCCCCACCTGCAAGAAACTCCTCCTCTGTCCCACTCCACCCCCTCTCAACTCATCCTCCGTCTGAATCGTACTCTTGATACAATCAGCGGGGAAGAGAACACAATTGTAGACCACTCCCGCTGAGGCTCCACTGGCCATCAACTCCAATGCTGAGAGATCGCCTTTGGTGATTCGAGAGCCGTCAGGACGTTGTTGACCGGCGTTGACTCGGCGTTGAACGAACCACGCCGAGGCGAGCTCAAAGGTCGTGAACCAGGCTGCTGACCCCCCAGTCTCACGGATAAGAGTACCGGTTTGACCTAACCAGAGTCCTCTGATTCCCTCGGCGTGGAGGATCGCTCGAGTGATGGCTACTGGACCGGGTGGAGGGGCTTTCGGTGCCAAAGTCGAAGTCGAGGGGAGGTCCTTGACGGGTAGGGAGCCTTGGACTTGCATCTTGCATTTGACCAACTCGACGGGGGTGAGGACGAACGAGGCGCAAGCTCCTGCTAGAGCGGCGGAGAAGCCGAGGTGGGTGAGGTTGATGGGAGGCGCTTCGGAGGCGAGAGTTGGTGGAGGGGGGGAGAGACGACGAAGGAGAGCTTGGGATTGGTTGTACACGACAAAGAGGGTTGCGTTTTCGACCATGGCGCCACCGATGGGCATGGAGACTCCCTGCGCAGAAGGACACGGATTGTCAGTTCGAGGCGGAATAGGCGCAGGGAAGCGAGCGAGCGAGCTGGGGGCAAGCTGAGCTGCTCGAGAGAGAAGGACTGACCCTCCAGAGACCGCGTAGACCCTCCTTTGCGAACGTCTTGACCATACAATCCCATGGGCCGTTGAACTTGAGCGGTTGGTCGAGCGGTTGGCTCTGGAGCCGAACCTGGGGGAGAGCAGCGAGCCGCGAGTCAACACCATGACGACGTCTTGTAGCCCAACAGAGCCTACCTTGACCAGATCAAAGGGATGCTCGAACGCTTTGGAAACGATCCCTGCTGCCTGGAGGTTGGAAGCAGGTGAGCGGAGAGCTGGCCAGGACGAGGGAGCAAGTGGCCGACGCACCGAGCCGTAAGCAATGTCCTTCCACCATGGCTTGTCTGGAGGTTGATGTAGGTCTGTAGGCTTGTAGGAGCGAGCGACAACCTCTACGAGCTCTGCTTCGGCCATTTATCGCATCTAGAAGCGCCACGAGCAAGACGAAGCGAAAGGGAGAGTTGAGCACTTCGAAAACGGGCCAAGTCCTCCCTTGCGCTCTCTCCAATCCAACCCTACCAAGCTACAACGATGGCCGCCCTGTTCAAACGCTCTAGTTCGCTAACCCTCCTCACATCCTTCTCTCGCCTGTCTGTAGCCTCTGCCAGCCCGTGCGCTGCTCCTCTCGCCTCAACTTCCTCCTCCCTCTTCTCGCCTTCAACCCAGCTCCAAGTCCGTCACAAATCGCTCGTACCGAGGCGTACAAAGTACAGGAAGGCGCACAAGGGTCGCATCCCCATCGCTACCGGTGGATCGACCAAGGGAACGACCCTCGAATGGGGAGATTATGGCCTCCGCGTAAACGAGCCAGTCCGCCTCAGCGCAAAGCACTTGGAGACAGCAGAGGCAGCGCTCAAGCGTGGTCTCAAGCCTATTCGTGGCAGCAAGGTGTACGTGCAGCTGCTCGGCGCCCAACTTTGGGCCACCTCAACGCGCGCCGAAGCTGATCCTCCCTCCCGACTCTTTCGCGTTTCGCAGCTACCTCCGAGTCTTCCCCGACATCCCAGTCTGCATCAAGGTGGGTTGCTTGCAACTTTCGGAATCGCTTCTAGTGCTTCTGCTAACCCTATTTGCTGCACTACAGGGAAACGAAACGCGTATGGGCAAAGGCAAGGGCTCCTTCGAATTCTGGTCGTGTCGGTGAGTTGTAGCTGCTGCTCTCCCGTTGCCTCGGCTGAGGAGGTCGATCGCTGACAGTTTTCATCAACCTACAGAGCGCGTGCAGGTCGGGTCATCCTCGAAATTGGTGGACCCAACCTTCGCCCTGAGATTGCTCATGCTGGTGAGGGCTGGCTTCCGCCTCCGCTTCACCCCTTCGCACTTCTCCAGGCTCTTTAGCTGATCCCTTCCTTCTTCAAACTAGTCATGAAGCTGGCGGCTGCCAAGCTACCAGTGACGACCGAGGTGATTGACAAGACTACACCACCTCGCGTTGGCTTTGAGGCGGTCGAGCAGCTCGAGGAGGGGCCGAGAATCGTCACCCGAGGGGAGATTGAGGCGGCCATTGCCAAGCAGGTTGTAGCGGAGGCTGCTGTGGCGGCGCTGTAGAGTTGTAGACATCACCGTGCAATCAGCCGTGATATCCCACAGGTCGAGACCCAAACCACTTTTAACGCGAGAGAGGCAGGCAAGCCGAAGGGGACTTTACCCCGTGACTTGACTTTGAGATGACAGAGTGAGAGCCCATCTCGCCCTTATGCAGAGGCGGGCATCACGCCGAGAAACTCTCGCACGAGGGGGCTGAGCCTTTCTTGATCGCCTGCATCCTCTCTCTGTCTCTTTCTCCCTCCTGCCACAAAGTCTCCGCCTCCGCCGCCCCTCACCTTTCCCCCGCTTGGACCCCCCCGCTCTTCTTCCTCCCGCTCACATCATCATGCTTCAACTTCACTGGAGGTCTCATGGATACCTTCGCGTCCCTCGGTGAGACTCTCATCCAAGTCGCCGGCTTCGCCGCCACTTTGCTGACCTGCAACCCTCTCGCAGCCTTCTCGCTTTCCAGCTCACTCAAGCGTTGAGCGTGGTCACTTGCGGACTGGCTTCTTGGGGACTCAAGACGTGAGTTCTTCTCTCCTCTGTTGACTTTGCCGCTGTCGAAGGAGGGGCGTGACTGACCTCTCGCGCGTCTCGCTAGTGGCTTCGATCAGAAGGCCTTCGTTCGCAAGTCGCTCGGAGGGGCTGAACTCCACATCAAGGATGTTATCGGCTCGGGAGGAGGATTGGTGGCTGCATCTGTGAGTTCACCCTACATCACCACATCAACAGCGGAGGGTTCTAGCGGCCCTGCCAGAAAGTCTCCGAAAGCTCGGAGCTAACTCGCCGTTTCTCGCTCCTCCTCTCGCAGGGAACTGCCGGCCTCCTCTGCTTCGCTATGGGACTTCTCATCATCCTTCGTCCTAGGAAACCCGAGACGCTCAAGTCGTGCAGGATCAAGGAGGGCATTTTCGCCTTCTCGCTCATCTTCCTCTTCGCTGCTCTCGTCCCGGCGACCGTGAGGCCTTCCTTCCCTTTACTCTCCGTCTTGGCGTTCGCGGCTGACCCGAGTTTAAACGACAGTACATCATGGCCATGAAGGGAGGAGTCATCACCAAGGAGGGAGTGCCCCCCGCTGCTATCCTCCAGATCCTCAGCCTTCAGAACATTCACCTCGATTGCAAGTTTGCCCTTTTGCCACCCTTGTAGCGCACAAGCTGACCTTCTCCTCATTTGCAGACAAGTACCAAACCCCCGTCAAAGCCTACTGCATCGTCGGCTGGTTCTGCTGGCTCTCCACTCTCATCAGGTGAGCCGAGTCGCGCTCATCCTTTTCGCCGAGCCCCCCCCCCCTCAAGTTCGGCGTTGACTCCCGTCCTCTCCCCACGAATCTGCTACAGCTTCATCCTCGTTTCCATGGAAGCTCGTCATGTACTCAAGCACGGACCCGAGGGAGGAATCCTCGACATGACCTCCTCTAGCAAGCACCCCAACATGACGGAGCGCGAGCATGCGCCCAGCAACCACTCGCCTACCGCTACCTCGACTGGAAAGGGCAACGACAACTACGTTGAGCATGCTTGAACTTAATGGACGGATGATGGATTGTGTACATGTTGCCTTATCCCTTATTGTGCCATAACCTCTCGACTCTCTCGCCCCCCTTCCTCCCCTTCTCCCCTTCTCTCCTTCTCGCGCTTAGTGGAATCTCAATCTTCCAAGGTTTAATTGCTGTTCTCCCCTTCGCCCGCCTTCTTGAGAAGCTCATAGAGAGGATGTTCAACACCGAGAGCGTAGGTCAACGTCCTCGCTGCATAATGACTTGTTGCTGGAGGGGAAGGGAGCGAGGCTTCGAGCTCGAGGTTGTCGAGTACGTCGTCGAGGAGGTGCGCTTGGCCGACGGTGATACCCATGAAGCCGGTGTAAGTGATGTGCACCTGTGGATGAGAGGAGTGAGCATGGAGAGCGGGCGATCAGGGAAGTGGGAGAGACGCACGACATGGACGTGGAAGTGATCTGCGAGCCGAGAATTGTCAGTTCCTCGGTTTGGAGCGGGGAAGGGCGACGCGAGGACGTACAATACGAAGGATGATAGTGAACAAAGAACCTCAGCTCCCCCTTGTCGATCCCATACTTCTCCATCGCCACCCTCTCGGAATCGAAGCGAACCTTGCGAAGTAGCGGGAGGTGCGAAGGGCGCAGGTCGCGCAGGCAGCGGATGTTGCGAGCTTGGACAAGGACTTGGAGGTAGAGCGCTGACATGGTCTTCTGATCCCATTTGCTATCGTCAACAGAGAGGTCAGCTGGGACTCGAAGCGAGGAGAAGGGGGGGAGACTTGCAGGTCGGGCGTCAAGACGAAGCCTGACTCGGGATCCTCATCGCGCAGGATGACGTTCTCGGCCTCAGAGGTACCCTCGAGGATGTTGTAGACCCATGAGACGGACTTGGCGGGCACGCTGGCGATGTAGGGCTCGACGACTGATTTGAAGAGAGCGGGCGATTCTCGGACAAGGCGTGAGACTTGTTGGCTGTACTTCTTGATGTGCTGTGGGGGGGAGGTAGATGATGAGTGATGCTCTTTCGACTCTGTGATCAGTCTCGAGCTCACCTTCTCGGTACATGGACACATGGACGAGATCTGAATGTCGGCGCTCTTCCGCGCGGCAGGAGCGTACCAACCTAGCAGGGTCGAGTAGATGTCGTTGCTCAGGACCTGTAGCGAGAGCTCAGCATCATCTCTGTACATTGATAGAGCATCCTACCTCACCACCTCAAGCTTCTCCCAAGCAGCAGGCGAAGTGAGCGAAACGACCTCCTCGGGGTCGTAAGGGGTCTTCTCGATCTTGACGATAGCCGGTACACGCGAGCTGGATGAGGCAGGAATCGCTGTGCCCAGGAGATAGGCCACCAGAGTGCGCGGGTCTGTAGAACGAGCAGTGAGAAAGAGAACACGTCGTGCTGTGCAGCTGTGAGGGCTCACCTTCGCTCAGTGTACGCTCATACTCAAAGCTGTCGAGAATGGTAGAAGCAGAGTCGAACGAAGGTGCCGTTGAAGTCGACATAATGAGACGAGGGGAAGGGAGAAAATCAAGAGAGCTTCTCTCGCTCTTTCTGCTTCCTTCGCTTGCTTCCGGACCTGCTCTTTCTCGTCCATTCTATTCGACTACATTTCTGAGCTTGACCGCTGTACCTCAATACTCACCCGCTCTTCGGATTCGGTCAAACGGACGGAGCGAATCGGGCAGTCTGCGACTGAAGCTCGTCTCCCTGGCTTGTTCTCCTACATCCAACATACTACATATCCTGTGAGTTTCTCAAATTTGAGAGGACAGCCTTTCCCGGCCTGCAAACCGCCTTGCGAAGTCGACAGTAGCTGACCTCTCTTATCGCTCTCGTCTAGCTCTCTTCCCCGCCCTCCTCGCCACCTTTGCACGCACAAATCATGTCCAGCGGAGGAGCAGTGCAACTCGTCGACATCGCCCAATGTCCCACGCCCGAAGCTCTCGCCGAGGCCATCAAAGGAGCGATGCAGACGAACGGCTTCATCTTTATCCTGAACCACGGCCTTGAAAAGCAGGCCGAGGAGATGTTCGCTATTTCAGGTGATTTGAATGTTACATTTCGTCCTTGGCGAGTGCTGACAGCTCCTCTCGCATTGACAGAGGACTTTTTCGGTCAAGAGACGCCCGAGGAGAAGCTCAGATGCGCTTATGACAACAATCGAGGCTACACGAGGATGTCGCAAGAGGTGTGAGTGTTCTTTGAGTGGCTCAACTTCTATCTTCGAGCATGCTGACCCGCTTATGATGCAGGTTGGACCCGACATCGCCTGCTCCGGACCTCAAGGAGGGTGAGCTCGCTCGTCTTGGCGCTTGTAAAGCCCATACAAGTAACGGCTGACCTTCGAGTCATCTGATTTAGGTTTCAACACTGGCTATATTGCGCCCGGATTCCCACCAGTTCCATCTCACCCTCTCCCTGCTCGCCTAGCTGAGCACACCGAGGCGCTCTGCAAGTTCCAACACGACTGCTTCAACTTCTGCCAACGACTACTGGAAGCCTTTGCGATCATCCTTGGGGTGAGTTTCGAGCGCCATGCGGTACTAGCCGCCTCGACCTCATCTGACCTCGCTCGGCTCCTCAGCTCGACCGAGAGTTCTTCAAGGCCAATCACGCCCACGACGAGTCCCAGGTCTCCATCCTTCGCTTCTTGCACTACCCTGAGGTACCTCCAGGGGTGCAAGTCTCGCCAAACCGAGCAGGAGCACACAGGTGAGCCCGCCTGCCTCTCGGCGTTCTCGCTCGGCTGACCCGTCCACTCCCTCGCAGCGATTACGGAAGCTTGACCTTGCTGTTCCAGCGCTCAAATGGTGGCGAGGGACTGCAGATCCTTCCCTCAACGGAGCCTCTCGACAGCAAGAGCTGGAAGGACACCGGCGTTGTCGACAATGCACTCCTCGTTAACATCGGTGCGCTTCCTTCGCCCTCTCCTTCCCCTTTCGCCGACCTCGACTTGCTGACTTCATCATCTCAAAAACTAATAACTCCCTTACGGCCTCGCAGGCGACGCCCTCGAACTCTGGAGCGGCGCCATCTTCAAGTCGACCCTTCACCGAGTCGTCCTTCCCACCCCTCTCCCCGCCGAGGGCATCCCCGAGCGGTTTTCCATGGCTTGGTTCAACCAGCCGAATTCCGACGCCTCGCTCATGACCGTCGTACCTACCAGTCAAATCACGGAGCGTGAGTCGTCCCTCCTCGCCTCCTGGAAAGCTCGCCGAGCTGATCTTCTTTCGGTCGCCAGATGACCTTGCACGCATGGAACGGAAGGGAGCGAAACCTGGAGTGGACATCACTGCTTCAGAACATCTGCAAGCTCGCCTCGCGAGTACGTATAAGCAGCTGCCGCCCACCGTCGCATGATAGTTCGCTCGCCTTGAAGGGGGGCGGTGGAGGAAGGGCGACGCTCTGCGTAGTATTACAATCGACATCACATTCGTATTCAGTCTTGCGTGAAGCGTTGGATAGGATCCTCGGGGTCTTCGAAGATAGAAAAGTTGGCTCCAGCGAGAAGGCCCCCCTCTGCTCCTTCTCCCTCCTCGTCGGACTGCTCCTCCTCCTCCTCTGGCTCCTCCTCAAGCGGCGAGAGATCCCTCTCCTCCTCCATCCTACTCGTCATCGTCGTTCCACCGAGGGAAGGAGGGAAGACGGAATCGCCGTCCGTGCTGCGAGATTCGAAATCGTCGTCGTCCTCCTCGACCGCTTCGGCCAACTCGGCGTCGATCGGATCGGCTGCAGCTGCTTGAGGAGCGTCTCCGGAGGCGACGGTCGAAGGTGCTCGAAGAGGAGAAGCGTTAGGCGCGGGAGGAAGAGGTGGTGCTTCGGCGCTGGCGATATCTTGTGCGCGTCTGCTGGGTGATCCCGCGACCTGCTGCTGGTCCTGGTGGATGTCTACCTCCGCGTCATCTTGGAGGAGCGGCGAGGTGGGTGGATTCGGCGCGGTCGAAGGACGGAAGACTGGATCGGGACGAGGGAAGGAGCGCTGATGAGTTGGAGGGGGAAGGATGGGCGCTGGGGAAGATGGGGCGGGCTTGACGATGCTAGCAAGCGGTGCTGGTGCTTGTCTCTGAGGACGAGGATGCGAGACGGGAGGAAGAAGAGGAGCGCGAGCGGCCGAGCTTGATGACTTGCGCGAGAGAGGCGGCGGATGGTCGGCGATGGGCTGCTGCTTGCGAGGTGTGGAGGAGGGGTGCTCGAGAAGATGCGGGAGGAGCGATGACTTGGCTGAAGGTTGTGGGTGCTCGTTGGAAGCGGGAGAAAGGTCTTGCGGCGGTGAAGGGAAGCGAGGCGCGAGCATCTCGGGAGCCGTGGCGCTCTGTAGCAGTGACTCGGCGTAGCGGTCCCGACTTGAGGGATGATGCAGGGACTGATCAGCAAGAGAGCGTTAGCAAGCGGTCAAACTACCAGGCTCGAATCAGAGAGTCGACCTGGATGTCGTCCATCCGCGCAGGCCTCGGCGCGCGCTTCCAGAAGCTGGCGAGAGCGTGAGCTGGCTCTTCGTGAGGATCGCTCGACGACGCATGAGGCTCAAACTCTCGCGCGCTGTCCGCGAGATTGTACTCGAAGGGCTGAGAAGGGCTCTGCCAGCCGTTGGCGCGGAGGAGGGCGGTCGTGGAGGGGTAGTCGAACGAGTGTGAGGCGGGAGAGGGGTGATGAGGGCGGTAGGAGGCGTCGTTAAGGAATGTAGCCGACTGCGGCGCGATTTGCAAGGCGTAGAGAGATGGTGGCGGAGGAGAAAGCGGTGGCGGTGAAGGGGGTCGGGCGAAGTGCTGCTGCCTGGCTTGACCAAAGCGTTCCTCTGAGTCCGCACCTCCTTTTGCGAAGCCGGTCTCGTCTGATGCCCCACCCCATCCCATCTCGGCGACAGACACGCTCTGCTCGCTCCAAGCATTCATCGCCGAACTCTCTCTCGCGAGCTGAGCTTCGTATAGCGGCTGCTGCGAAGGCGAGCCAGGGCTCGAAGCCGCTCGAGAGAAGGAAGAGTCCATACGACCGCTCGTCGAGAATGGGGCTGGCGAGAAAGTGGCCTGCTGAGAGTAGGGAGATGGTTGGGCGTGGGCGAAGGGCCAGTTGAGCGGCGGCGCTGAGGGGAAGGGATGCGGTCCGTAGTTGGATGGCAGGTAGTTCGGTTGTGAGGGGCCGTGGTGAGCGCGGGGAGGAGATTGCAGAGGTGGTGGCGAATGACGAGGTGGAGGGGGCGCCATGACGCGAGCGAGCCATTCGGGCGGAGGAGAGTACGTCCGAGGTAGGGTCGACGGCTACGAAAGAGTGGGTGGGTGAGATATTCCATGATCGTCAATAGCTCTAGCGAGCTCACCTTCTCGTTGCTCATCCACGGCGGAGGAGCCATCGGCGGAGGCGAGTGGTCGGGCTGCGAAAGGCTCATCCCAGCATCTCGAGCGACCGTCCTGACGCGACCAGATCCCGAAGGCGATGGTACCCGAGCGAGCTGAACGTAATCGTGCTGGTCGTGTCCTTCTGTCGAGATTGCCTCGCCCTCCCCGGCTGCCTCTCTCGAACCTCGGCGACCCTCCCAGCTCAGCAACCGAAACGCCTCGCCAACCGCTCCCAAGCTGCTCCCGGGTCCAGATTTCGCCTCGTTCATCCTTCTCTTCTTCCTCCTCTCCCTCTCGCCGAATTCAGCCTCGGTCCAGGACCCTCCCTCCATCTCCTCGGCGAGGTCGTTCTTTCTCAGCGAAGCGGATCCCTGTACGCTCCCTCGCGTCCCCTCTCCAGATTGCGCAATCTTCTTCCTCTGCACTCCCAAGCTCGTGCCGGCGCCTGCACTGGTCGCCGAGGCAGCAGCGACGTCGTTCATGCTCGAGGTGAGGCGGTCGAACTTGGCGTTGAGGCTGGCTCCACGGCGGCTGGAAGAGGTGGAGCGGGAGCGAGAAGAGTGACGAGAGGTGAGAGAGGGCGCCCGCTTGCGAGAGTTGGCTACAGAGAGAGAGAGAGAGCTTGAGCTTCAAGTTGAACGAGAGCGACGCGACGGGAGGAGCTCACAAGCTGTAGAGGCTGCAGAAGTGTAGCCCGAGTCGGAAGCGATACCATGCAGTGATTGTAGGTCATCAGAATGTGAGCTGGACATGATTGGAAGCGAGTGGTGGTAGGAGAACAAGGGGCGAAGAGGAGCTCTCGCTGAGCTTGAGCCTTGGTTCCTCTTCCCCTCTGCTCTGACCTTCTCGCTCTTCTCGCTCTGCTTCCGCTGCGCCTATCGACTTACAGTTGAGCATGAGAGAACTAATCACCGTCGCTGTAGGTGAGTACAAGCTATTCTCGCCGCTTTCCCCTCGTTTCCCCCGCTCTGGTATTCAACTCGCGCACGACGAGCTAACGCATTTCTCGTTTCTCGCTCTTTCTGTTGCTTTACAGGTCAAGCCGGCAACCAAATCAGCACCAGCTTCTGGGAGAAGGTGCTCGCCGAACATGCTCTCGATTCCAACGGCGTGAGCAGCTCTTTCAGCTCGGCTCAAGCGCGTCCCTCCTCGAGACTCACCGCTTCTCGCTCCTTGCCCCTCAATAGAACCTACTTGACAGCGCCATCGCCGAGCAGACTGACCGTCTCAACGTGTTCTTCTCGGAAGGATGTACGTTCTGCTTGCTACAGAAAGAGGCGCCAGCGGAAACGGGGGTACTGACGTTGATCTGGGAGCAGCTGCTGGCAAGTACGTGCCGCGGTCCATTAACGTGGATCTCGAGCCGAGTACCGGTGATGCTATCAGGGGATCCAAGGTGAGAGCTTTCGCTCTGGGAAGGTGCAAGCGAATTCGAGCTGACCTCGCATCTCTGTCCGCTCAGCTCGGCCACCTCTTCCGCCCGTGAGTGTCGTTGAGGACTATGATGAAGATTCACAGCTAAGCCAATCTATAATTCACAGCAACAACTTTGTCTTCGGCCAATCTGGAGTAAGCCTTAGCGTCTACGAGCCGATCTCGGCGCTGACCCCTTCCTTCCTCTGATCAGGCTGGAAACAATTTCGCCAAGGGGTGCGCGACAGACACCTACCACATACAGTACGATCACTGAACTCCCCTCTCTCTTGCAGATACTACACCGAAGGAGCTGAGCTTGTCGAGAGCGTCATGGACAACCTTCGTCAGGAAGCCGAGAGCTGCGACCTCTTGCAGGGCTTCCAGCTCACCCACTCGCTGGGAGGTGGAAGTGGATCTGGTCTCGGATGTCTCTTGTTGAGCAAGCTACGCGAGGAGGTGAGTTGTACCTGTCTACAGCGATGAGATGCGCCGAGCTGACCTTCGCCGAACCCCAGTACCCCGACCGCATCCTCGCCTCGTACTCGGTGCTGCCGTCACCCAAAGTCTCCGAGACGGTCGTCGAGCCCTACAACGCTGTCCTTTCCTTCCACCAGGCGAGTCATGAGCCTTCTCGCTCCTTGTCCGGATCTGGCTGACCATCCTCCCCCACAGCTCATCGAGACCGTCGATCTCTCGTTCTGCTTGGACAACGAGGCTCTATACGAGATTCTGCAGAAGGTCTGCTGCCTTGTTGCTTTCTATCTCAGCCCTCGCTGACCTCCCTTCACCAGACCCTCCGCAAGAAGGACCCCTCCTACTCGGACCTCAACGCTCTCATCGCCAACGTCATGAGCGGTATCACCACGCCTCTTCGCTTCCCCGGACAGCTCAACTCGTGTGTTTGAACTCTGCTTTCCGCTCCTCAGCGCTTCAGCTCACCCCCTCACGACAGCGACCTCCGCAAGCTCGCGACGAACATGATCCCCTTCCCTCGTCTCCATTTCCTCATGTGCGGCTACGCCCCTCTCACCGCCCCTGGCTCTACCTCCTTCCAGCGACACTCGGTTCCCGACCTCATCCAGTCGTGTTTTTCGCCCGAGAACATGATGGCTGCGACCGATCCGAGGGACGGAAAGTATCTCACCGTTTCGACCTATTTCCGCGGTGAGTCGTCAGCACACATAAAATTGAAGCTTCTCTTTTTATACCACCATATAGGATGCCTCAGAAGCTGATGTGCATCTTCGCGTGACGCAGGCCGAAACGTCTCGTCGAGGGATGTCGAGGATGCGATGGCGGCTGTGCAGGCCAAGAACAGCAACTTCTTTGTTGGTGAGTTGGCTCGAGCTTACCTCCTGCACCACACTTAAGCTGACTCGCTCCCGCCTGACACTCTCAGAATGGATTCCCAACGCCGTCGCTACCGCTCTCTGCTCCGTTCCCACCGCGGCGGCTCCCGTTTCTGCTACCTTCATCGGAAACTCGACCTCAGTGCAAGAGTTGTTCAAGAGGACTCACTCTCAGTTCTCGGCTGTACGTCGTCTTTCGCTTCGCCCTCGGTCCCTCTTCCGAGCGGAAGCTGACTTCTTTCCGCCTTCCACCATAGATGTTCAGGAGGCGAGTTGCTGAGCGTTAGCTTTGAGCAGAGCTTCACTGACCAGTGTTATGTTGATCGTACAGGCGCGCCTTCTTGCACCCCTACACGGGCGAGGGAATGGACGAGATGGAGTTCACCGAAGCCGAGTCCAACATGCTCGACTTGGTGGCCGAATACCAGCAGTGTGAGTTCCTCTTCTTGCTCATTGCCTCTCTATCTCCTACTGAACCCCTCACTTGACCCGCAGACCAAGAAGCCGGCTTCGAGGACGAAGAGTTCGAAGGCGAGGCCGAGTATGCCGAGGAGTACGCTGCTGAGGAGCAGTATGCCGAGGAGCCGCAGGAGTAGAAGGCAGATTAGAAATCCCTCGTTTTCGTATCCGCCCCTGCAAAAAGAGCAATTTGCAGTACAGCTCGAGCGTGGCCCGGAGAGCGATTATGTCGACTCGGGCACCGGTCGCCGGAGAGGTGAAGGCTAGAGCACGCCGCGTCTCGAGGTATTTCAGCTGTACGGCGCATGCTCGGCAGGGCTCGCCAGCTTCTTGGCTCCTCACAGCGGAGTCGCCGAGCACTCGGAGCTTTACTCAGGGGAGACCGACCGGCCTAGCCGCCGAGGCTCCAGTCTCTCGGCATTGAAACGCAGCAGCATCCACGCTATTTCGCAGCCTCTTCACTGCGGGCATGGGGTTCATTTTCCCTGGGTGAAATGGAGGGTGAAACGGCGAGTTATCCCAGAAGTTTCCCGCAGGGTGAAACTGGCAGGTGAATTCGAAGATTTCCCCTAGGCGAAACGAGAGGGTGAGTTTCCCCTAGGCGAAACGACCGAGGGAAACGGAGGGGAGGAGAGGCTCGCCACTCGGCTTTCTTCGCTCCTATCTCTTGATCTTGAAGTGCTACAAGATCGGGACTAATCGGAGGAGCCAATTAAAGGTCTGGGCTATCCTTGGCTCGAATTTCAGCTCAAGTAGTCCACTACAACTCCCGTTCTCGCTCCTCTCGTTCCACCCTTCCTCTCGGCCCATTCTCCCTTGAATACAGGCTCGAAGACGATCCTTGCGGTCACTGACAGTAAGCAGAGAGGTGTGTTGGTAGTGTAAAATGTGGTGGCGAGAGAGAGACGGAGCAGAGTCGTGAGTGAGAGGAGGAAGAAGGGGAGGAGCTCTCACCTTGCTGTCTCGGTGGTGAAGTAGGGGAAGACACGGACCTGTAAAGCATCAGAGGAGGGTCAGTTATCTCTTCAGTCATAAGCAATCATCCCATCTGCCCTCCCGATGACCTGGAGCGCTACAGAGAAGCGAGAAGTAGAGCGAGCGAGAAGAAGAGCAGTGGACCGAGCAGGAGAAGCGCCAAGGGAAGCAGGGAAGAGGTACAGATGAGCAGGAGGTGAACTGAGCAGATCTAACAAGCTTCAACAAAGCTGCTGCTGCTCAGAGAGGCGCAAAGAGCGGTGGCGTAGGAAGAGAGAGGGAGGGAGGGAGAGGGAGAGGGAGAGCTAGAGCTCGCGCTCGCTAAGTCGCAGGTCGGATTTCACCCTGGTCGCTCACGTTTCCCTCACTTGGTGAAACTTAGCTGAGCGTTTCACCGCTCGTTATCCCTAGGTGGGTGTTACGACGCATTTCCCTTGCTCTTTCACCAAGGGAAAACGAACCCCATGCCCGCAGTGCTTCCAGCTCGGCGGAGAGATTGCCGGACGGCGAGCATCGCCTGTTCACTTGCCGGCCCGCGTAGACGCTGGAAGCCCATGTACCAGCGCTAGTGGCCGTCAAATGGCATCGACAGCATCGCAGCGTCATCGCCCAGCTCGTGCAACAGAAAAGGATCGCCGAAGGCTCGGTGGGTGTCCTGAAAGACAGGTAAGCTGCTCGGCAGGCGGTCCGACCGCACCGCTGTAGAGCAGCAAAAAGCAAGCCGTTTCTGGAGCCCACATTGCCTCTGTAGCGAGGCAGAGGGGCTGGAAACGGGAGCAAAAAGTAATGACCTACCCAGGACTCGAACCTGGAATCTCCTGATGCGCTTATGGTTCAATCGTAGTCAGACGCCTTGACCATTGGGCCAGCAGGCCCCTTGTTTTTCTTTTTGGACTCCTAATGTCAATACGATGCTGCAAAGAACGCTCGCTTTCTCGGCGATGCATCGCGGGCGGCGGTCTCGGCAGAACGGAAGGACGGAGAATGGCTAGAACGCCGCACAAAGGTGGATCTATGGCTAAGATGATCACATGGCTCTGCTAGGGCTGTCGTCGGTTCTATATGACTGCTTTCGCTCTCGACTTCTCCTCGGAGGCAGTCGAGGGGAGCAAGTGGGGATGGGGGGGACCTGCACGAGAACACAGAGGTTGAACTGATGAGATCGGTGAGCGGAAGGCTGGATCCGAAGGGTTGGCTGCATATCGATGGCGAAGCCCTTCCGAAAGGTCTGTCACCTTCGCCGAGCCCTCGCGCACTTCAGGCTTCGCAAACGCCTTCTCTCCTTGCTCTGACCTCGCAGCAGCATCAAGAAAAAGAAATGAATGCCAAAGAAAGGTCGAAAGGTTGGTGATGATACATAAGGTAATGATGATCCGGGCCCGTCCTCCTCGCTCTTCCCCTCGGCCGGGCCATCTCAAACGACGGTCGCCAAATACTCCTCGGCCAGCTTGTCGAGCTTGCTTGTTTGCTCGAAGATGTGCTCCTTGTAATTGAAGAGCGAGTCCTGTCGATTCAAGCGAGCGAGGTGAGGGCGGAGAGGAAGGGAAAGGGGGAGAAGGAAGAATCGTCAGCGCCGAGCACGGAGCAGGCGAGAGGCAGGAGGAGAGAAAAAACGCACGAGAGCCGTCTCCAACGCAGCCGAGTTGACGCGACGCAACTCAGTCGTCTCCTCGATAGCCTGCATCTTCCTACCGAATCGCAAGCCTCAGGATCAGCTCCAAGCCGAGATAAAGGAAGAGAAGCGAGAACTCACTCCAAGACCCTCTGATCGTACCTCCATTCGGCGACGGCGAGCGTGTGACCCATGGTGTGCTGGAGGTGGTTGACCTGAGATTGCAGGCGCTCGAGCTCGGCGTTCATGGTCGCAAACTCGGTGGCGACAGTCTGTGCAAATCGATGAAGGCGGGGAGAAGGGAGAAAGGTCAGCTCGACTTGGGTCAAGAGGAGAGCGTAGCAGAAAGCAAGAACTCACCTCCTTCAAATCGGCGTTATCCCTCTCGGCCTGCTCGAGCTCCGCCTCCCCACCCTCAACAACCTCCTTCAACTCGGCCAACGCCTCATTGACCCTCGTGATCCTCTCCTCCATGACCACATCCTCGCCATTCAACCGACTAACCTCCATCCTCGTCTTATTCCTCAGCGCCGCAATCGCAGGCTTCACCTCGGTCGTACAGTCGGGTACAGGGTTCTCCACCGCACCATTGATCTCCTGCGAGAAGTCGACATGCTCGTACCCCTCCGTAGGACCGGGGAGGAGGCCCAAAGCCGTAGCTTTCGCCTCGTAGACGGTGCAGACGTTGGAAGCCGAGTTGAGCTGCTTCTGGAGGTCAATCTCGAGGGCGTAGGAGCGTTGGAGGACGATGGCGGACTTCTTGTTGACGTCTTGCGTTTGCTTTTGGAGGGTCGAGCGCTCGGTCGTCATGTGTTGGATCTCGATGGGGGTCATCCCTTGCGCGGCGACGAGCTTCTTGAGTTGCTCGAGCTCGAGTTGCCTGGCGTGACGCTCCTTGACTGTGGGCGTGCAGCAGATTGGTCAGCTCGCGTCCCTTCCTCGACCTATACCGTCTCTTGCTCCTCCCTTATCGTCTTTGACCCCCCGCCCTCGACCGAGAGCGCGAAAAGTCGGCAACTCACTCATGTCCTCCTTGGCCTTCTGCGCCTGCGCCAGCTGAGCCTTGGAGCTCTCCCTGCGGTCGGTGATAGCCTTGGTGTACTGGTTGAACTTGGCCTTGTCGTTGTCGATCTTCTTGAGCGAGTCTTGGAGGGCGTGGATGGGGTCCTGTTGGGTGCGAGCAGCGAGGGGAGGCGATTGATAGTGATCACGGAGCGAGCAGAGATCGGCGGAGACGAAACGCGACCGATGCGAGAGAGGGAGAGAGGAGGTGAGAGAGGAGGGAATGGAGGGAGAGGTTAGCGAGAAGCTCGGCGACGGCGACATCGGGGAGGGCCCGAACGAAACGAGACGGCGGGAGAGTAAAGAAGAACGAGAAACAACCAACGCACGGGTGTAGCGACGAGAGCATCCCACTCCTTCTGCAGCGCGAGTCCTTCCTCCTCGAGTTCGGCGACTCGGGCTCGTTGCTCGCGACGAGAGGTCTCTGTTGATGGAGCGAGGGTCGAAGCGAAGAGGGGCATGGCCAGGAGCAGGAAGGAAGGAGCGAGTCAGCGAAGGAATGCATAGAGTAGCGGGGGGTAGAAGAAACGAACCGAGCCTCGTGAAGAACAGGTCCAAGTCTGGCGCCATATCCTCATCCTTGATGTTGTCAATCATCAAGAACTTGAGATAGATGCTCTGAATGTAGTCGAGCCAGGCGTGGTTGACGACTTCTTGTCCTTGCTCGTGGGCGAGGTCGAAGGCGGGCATTTGAAGCTCGGTCGAAGAAAGGAAGGCTTGCTCCGAGTTCTGCGTTGAGTCGAGGCGAGAGTCAGCGAAGGGAAGAGAGGGGGACAAGGCGACAGAGACAGACCTCAATGGATTGGACCAACCAGTGAAGCATGGCTAGCATGTTGGGCCAACTCTGCTGCGAACCGGCCGCTTGGAGATGACTCTTGGTAATCGAGTTGGCGAAGGGGTAGCCCACGCTCTTGAGGATAGGAACGACCAAATCGTTGAAGGTCTTGCCCTTGACGTCGAAGCTGATAGTCGGATCGTAGACGCCAATGATGAACTTGAACATGGAGATGAACTGCGATCCGGTCGGGGTCATGAGGGTCTTCTCGTCGGCTCCAGGGAGGTAGTTGCGCGCCGAGAGGAATTGGACAATGTCGGCCGCGTAGCGCTTGCGAGTCTCGAGGGAGCGAGAGTTGCGAGGGTCCTTCTCGAAGGAGGTGAGAGTCGCGGCGAGAGCGCCGGGGGTCGAGGTCGTGGCGGGCGCGTTCATGGTCGAGCGGCGGTAGGTGGAGGAGCGACGCTCACTATAGATGGTGTAGGTGACGGAGCGAGGTTAGGTCAAAACGCGTTTCTGCAGCTCAATCGACGCGTCGGAACTCACCTCGGAGGAGCGTAAGGCTGGTTGCTCGACTGCTGCATGCTACTCTTGAGCGTGCCAGTCCTTCCCACGCTCATCGTACCCAGTCCTCCACCGCCGAGACTCGAGTACATGTTGTTGCGCGAGGCGGTCATGGGCGCCTCACGGGGAGGAGGCCCTCCATGGCCCTGCGAGAAGAGCTGGGAGCCCTGCGAGTTGGGCAGGTCCTGTTGCGAAGACTGCAGAGATTGACCGAAAGCGACGGAGGGACGAGCTTGGCGCGAAGGGGCGAGGGATTGGCGTGGGCCGCCTTGAGAAGGAGCGAGAGAGGCGCGCAGGTTGCTGCTGCCTGCTGTAGGGCGTGAGGCTGAGGCGGGAATGGGGATACCCGAGTTGGAACCGGAAGCGGCCAATGTTCGACGGCGTGACTCGGCCATGTCTTGCTGCAGATCTGAGCGAGCGAGAGAGCGACGAGAGTTGGGTTTGTTGATTGACTCTTGAGAAAGGCGAGAGCGGTCAGTCAATTGTAGGGAATCAGCTTGTGAGTGAATTGTACCTCGGTAGAATCAGCCGTTTGCTCGAACGAGCTGTAGCGGGGTCGAAAGACGAGAACGAGCGAGCGGGGAGAAGGGAGACCGGAGACCCTCCGACGCGTCCAAGTCCAAGTCCTCGAAGCTCGAAGTCGAATCGGGTCACTCTCCCGCTATAACTTGCGATTCTGGTACACCTCACATAGTCAGCTTTGTGCTACAGCTTCTGCACCCTTACAGCTCTGACCGTCTTCTGCTCCCCAACAGCAATGAGCTCAGCTCCAGCCTCAGCCTCAGAGCGCGAGGCTCGTCCAGCAGCCAACGCTCAGCTGTTCGCCAATATTTACTTTTACATCAACGATTCACTCCCTATCACCATACGCGATAAGGTAGTTTCCTGCACCGCATCACCTCTTTCACACCGGCGCCCGCTACACGCGACTCACCGCGCCGCTCGGCGAGGAAGGCTGCTGCTGGCTCGCAAGAGGCTATAGGGCTACAACTTCTTCTGGCGCACTCGCTGACACTGATACGTCTTCCCATCGAACAGTTACACGATCTCCTCGTCAGCAACGGAGCTCAATCCGCTTCACCTTCTTCCGCCTCGTCCTCCTCGGCGGCAGCCTCCCCTCCTCCGCGCTTCAACCACGAGACCGTCACACATGTCATCACCGATACGCTGGACTTCCCCGAGTACTCGATGCTCCGTCCGCCAGCAGGAGCAGCGGGAGGGGCGGCGGGAGCACCAGCAGCAGGAGCAGCCGTCAATGGCGCAGAGGACGATGAGAGGGTCAAGATTGTGCTGGTGCGCTTCCTTCTCCTTTCGTTTCCCCTTGCGCTCGCTGTCGCACTTTCGAGCGGGCGCAGACGACCAGCCCTAGCGCGTTCTGATCGCCAAAGCTGACCTCCGCTCGCTCGCCCACTTGCAGCCAGTCTGGGTCACCCGTTCATACGACCTTCAAACACTTCAACAGTGAGTAATGCCTGCTCTCGCCGCTCGCCACTGCTCGACCTCCAGCTAGCTGACACGCCGAGACGCGCCCTCTCCCTTCCTTCCCTTCGGTCGTATCGAACTCGACCAGAGCCCGATTCTACTCGCCCGACCGAGCCATGCTGTTCTCGGGCCTCTGCGTTTGTACTTCCGAGGTTCGCGCTTCTCGCCTCGCTCCTTTTGATTCGCGCCGAGAGCTGACCTCGGGCACCCTCACAGCTCCCCTCCGTCGAATCGGACGCCATCGCCGCTGCCGTCACCTCGCTCGGTGGACAATTCAGGAGTGACTTGACGAGGGAGGTTACGCATCTGTTGACTGTCGCAGAGCATGGAGCGAGTCAAATTCTCGAGTATCGGGAGCAGCGCCGAGCTGACCATATCGGCGATCGCAGGACAAGTACGACATGGCTCTTCGTCACGGCTCGCAACTGGGCATGATCATTGTACTTCCTCACTGGTGCGCTTTCTCCCTTCGTGCTTTTTCCTCATTCCCCGAGCTCACCTCTCCTTCTCGGTCAGGCTCGAAGAGAGCTTCAAGCTCGGCCAACTCGTCCCCACCGACGAATATCAATTCCCTTCTCCTCCCAATATCACCTCACTCGTAGACGGAACCTCGCAGAAGCCATTCCAGGAGCGTCTCGCCGACTTCTGGAAGGCGAACCCCGAACTGAACCCGCCTCGCAACGGCGTACAAACGGCGACGCAAGAGCTACAGACGCTCAAGAACGCTTCGGACAAGGAAAAAACAGCGACCGCCTCCATTCTCGGCAAAACCTCCTACGTCGCCAGCACGGCTTACCAGAAATCCTGTCTCGTCGACCCAATCGGTAACGCCTCGACCTCCTCCTCCCGCGCTGGAACCGCCTCCACGTCCGCCACTTCCCTCGCCCCCACCTCGACCATCAAAGACCCTTCGCACTGCTCCGCACCCATCTTTGCCCAGCGCCGAGTCTACCTCGATTCGGACCTTGGCCTGCGCGATGGGTTGGAGAAGGCCCTCAAGGCGAGGATTGAGGAGGCTGGTGGGAAGTGTTGGAGTTGGGGTGTGGATGGTGGGAAGGGAGGGGAGGAGGGGATGGGAAGGAGGGATGCGTTTGAGAGGAGGAGGGAGGCTGAGGGGGAGCTGAGGAAGGCGAATGTCGTGGTGGTCAGGAGTCGAGAAGGTTGGGAGTACTGGCACGTGAGTATTCTGCTTCATTCAAGGACGGCTCGAGCTTCGTCGGCGTGTTCCCTCGGCGCTGACCTCCTCCCTTTCTCTCCTCCAACAGGCCTACACCCACTCCGCCACCACCATCGGCAACCTCTCCTGGCTCTACCACGTCCTCTCCTCTCAAACTCTCTTCTCTCCTCTAGACCGTCTTCTCCACTACCCTCTCCCAACGATGGACGGCATCGCCGAATTTCGAGGCAAGGTCATCACCATCTCCAACTACGCTGGGCCGGCGAGGGATTACGTGAGGAGTATGATTGAGTGTCTTGGAGCCAAGTTTGAGGGAGCGATGAGCAAGAGCACGGATTTCGTCGTCACGGCGAGGTGAGCTCCTTCTCTCCTCTCTTCCTCTTCGGTCGAGCGAGAGCTGACGACGGGCGATGACGGTACAACAGCGAGTACGGCGCTAAAGTTAAGCACGCCAAGACATGGCACGTCCCCCTCGTCACGCACCTCTGGCTCGAAGCCTGCATCCTTTCGTGGTCCTTCCTCGCCCCCTCGACCTCGTCGACCTACCTCTCCGACGCCTCTCCCTCGACCAACTTTACCTCCATCCTCGGGAACACGCCTTTACCTAAAGGAGCGATTGAGAAGTGGGCGGAGAGGGATGAGGTCAAGGAGGCGAGGAGGGAGGGGGCGAGGAGGGTTGAGGAGTTGGAGAGGGAGGAAGAGGGAGTGAGAGTTGAGGAGGAGAGGAGCGTGGAGGAGGTGGTTGCGGTCAAGGCGAGGGGGAAGGGCAAGGGCAAGCAGGTTGAGCCGGAACCTGAGCCTGAAGCCGAGCCCGAGCCCGAGGAGGAGGACGCCGAGATGGAGGATCCTGAGCCCGAGGCGGATGCGCATGAGGAGGATCAGGAGGAGGCCGAGCCGATGGTCGTTGAGGAGGAGGTCAAGCCTGCGCCGGAAGAAGAGGAGGAAGAAGAGGAGGAGGAGGAGCCCGTCCGCTCGCCTCCCAAGCGCAAGACGACCACACGCGTTCCCTCCGACGACGATGACGATGACGAGGAAGAGGTCGATCTGCCCAAGCCGAGCAAGAAGGCCAAAGTCGCCGTCAAGGCTCCCAAACGCATCTCGCCAAAGGGCAAGGGCAAGAAGAAGGCCGCTCCTCCCCCTTCCTCCTCCCCATCCTCCGCCTCCGAAGACGAGAACGACGAGGACGACGAGGTCGAAATCACCGAGCCTACTTCCCGCTCTCTCGCCATCCCTCACTCGAAAGCCAAATCCAAGTCCGTTTCCCTCCCCGCTCCGGCTCCTCCCTCCCCTCGTCCCACCACTTCCGCCGCTCCCAACTCCAAATCCACCCCTAAAGGCCCACCAGGACGTCGTCGCCGTCGTTCCTCTTCCTCCGGATCCGACTCTTCCTCGGACGAATCTCTACCACCCTCGGCCAAGGCGTTCGGCAAGACGTTCGGTCTCGTCGATCCGGAGAATGTCATCCCTCGTGGTCGACGAGCAGCAGCGGGAAGGGCGACCGACCTGCTCAAGGAGCAGATGCCCGATGCGATTCGCTTTGCCCAGGAGCTGAAGAGCTCGGGCAAGGGCAAGAAGGGAGGGAGGCCGAGCTTCTCGGGCAGTGGAAGGCCGAGTATGGGTAGAGGCGCGAGTGAGGAGGGCGATGAAGAGGATGAGCCGAAGACGGTTCGGGTCAAGAGTAAGGCGGCGGCGGTGGGGAAGAAGAGGAAGGCCGAGCAGGCGGTGGATACAGAGAGCGACGAGGACGATGTTGACGACGATAAGCCCGAGGTCAAGATTCCAATCAACAGGAAACCTCTTGTTAGCAAGAAGGGTCGAGCGGCGCAGCTGACCGCGACCGAGACGACGCAGGAGGGTGGAGGAGCGCTCTCGAGCTTTGACAACCCGCCGAAAGGCAAGCCGGCGTGAGTTGATGTCTCTTTCTCTCGTCTCCCTCGATGACCGAACGCTGACCGTCCTCCTGCCATGTAACGTTCAACAGCGTCAAGACCCGCAAGCCCACGATCATGTCGACCGGCCTCGGACTCGACAGCAAGTCGAACGAGATCAAGGTTCGTCTTCTCATCGCTCTCCGTCAGCTCGAAATACCTGGCTCATCTCTTCTCCCCGTCTCTCCCTCGCCGCTTCTACTCGCCACTGCTGCTCGTGCGTGTAGGACCTGAAGAAGCTCGGCGCCGCTTGGACCGAGCAGCCCAGCCAAGTCACCCATCTCGTCGTCAAGGCCATGTCGAGGACGGAGAAGTTCCTGTCGTGTACGGTCTATCGCCTCAGCTCTTCTCCGCTAGCGTCGCTGACCCTGACATCACTCCACAGGCCTCGGCTACGTCCCCTTCATCGTGACCAAGGATTGGATCGACGCTTCCCTCAAGGCCGGTCAGCTCGTCGGTGCGTCTCGCTATTTCTTTTTCACTCTTGGAAACAATCGCTGACATCTGTCTACCCCAACAGACGAGACGCCCTACCTCCTGCACGACTCGAAGAAGGAGCAAGAACTTGGGACAACCCTCGTCGACATCCTTTCGCGCGCCAAATCCAAGAAGCTGTTCGATGGAGTCACCATCTACATCACCAAGAGCGTCCTACCCGACCCGACCACCATGCAGAAGATCCTGCAGAGCGGAAATGCCGTCGTTCGTCCTTCTTCCGTTCTTCTTTCTCGGCGCTCGCTGACCTCTCGCTCTCCTTCGCCAGGTCAACCTCTCCAAACTCAACACGACCTTAACCGCCAACATCATCAAGTCGTGGAAGGACGATCTCGCCGCCCACGAATCCGATACTCCTCGTGTGCGCGTCATCTCCTGCCCCGCCGACCGACAGCAATGGGAGCCTCTCGCGACGAAAGGTGTACCCATCTACTCCGTCGAGGCCGTCTTCGATTCGGTCATGAAGCAGAACTTCGGGGGTTTCGTTAAGGGCAATCGAATCGACCAGCAGCTGTGAGAGGGAGTAGGAAAGAGTAGGAAAGGGAGGACAAGTGGATCGAGGGAGGAGCGATAGCAGTGCTTATAGTGCAGTCAGTGTCTTGGATACGTAACGCAGATCTTCTCTTATACACGACCGCCGGGCGCTGCTGCAGAGAGGCAGAGAAGGGAGTCCATTCCGGCCGAGTCGGATGCTCGCTCGGCGCTCGTCAAGTAGGAGGCGAGCGAAGGCTTTGGGGAGGCGTCGAGGTCGTGCAGCTGCCATGAGTGGGTCTTCTGAGCACTCTGACTTCTGGTCGAACCGAAGGTCGAGTCGTGGAGCGGCGAAGCTGAGCTTTCTCTCTTTCCCTCCTACCTCGTTCTCTCCCTCATGTCGGACCACAGTGACCTGATTAGGAAGCGCAACATAGTCCTGAGTTTTGTCACCAGCCAAGAATCGTCGTCGTTACTCGTGCAGAGACTGAGGGAAAGGCCTCAAGACCATCTTCGCCGAACTCGGCCTCCCCACTCGATTAACGAAGAGCACTGCTGTTTTTAATTTAGTTCCTTGGGCTACTCGATAAGCTTAACATGATCAACTCCTCGCGGCGCGTACGCATTTAGCGGCCGTAGGTGTTAGGCTGCTTGGGGGTGTTGTCGAGAATCTTCTCAATCTCCTCCATGACCTCGGGCGTGAGCTTGGGGATGACGGCGAGGGCCTTGAGGTTTTGAGTGACTTGCTCGGGCTTGGAGGCGCCGAGGAGAATGGTCCTAGGTGGGTGAAGACGTGTGGGATGAGAGGTGGAGTGGAAGGAGAGAGAGGAGTGGCGGAGAAGAAGTTGAGGAGCGGCGGGTAAGGCAAGAGAGTGTCAGATACTGCTGTAGAAGAAGGGAAGGGTAGATGGCTCGACTCACGAAACGTGAGGGTTCTTGGAAGCCCAGGCGAGCGAGAGGGAAGCGACGTCGGCCTCGAGCCTCTCGGCCACTTTGGTGAGCTTCTTGACCTTCTCGATCTTGGCCTTGCCCTCCTGTGTGGTGCAAAGGTGCGGATTGGAGAGAGCGGGCGATTTGCAGGAAGAGCGAGAGGGAAAGAGAGAGAGCGGGGCGAGTCAGCACTCCGCCGAGCAGCAACGAGAAGCAAAACTGAACGAACGGGAGACTCGAGCGCCTTGATCGTGTCGCCAAAGAAGTCCTTGTTGTTGGTGAAGCGCGAGTCCTTGGGGATTCCCTCGTTGTACTTGCCTGTGATGGTGAGGGAGGGGGGTCAGCGCCGAGCTGAGCAAGGCGACGAGCAAGGCGCTTACCGGTAAGGAGACCGCTCTCGAGAGGCGACCAGATGGTAGATCCGTAGTTGTACTTGTCAAAGACGGGCTGTGTAGGAGAAGAGGGCGGGGAGCAGGCGAAAAGGGAAGAGAGGGTGGAGTCAGCTTTCTATTCCGTGGCGGGCTGCCGCTCCGGAAGCATCGACACTCACCTTGAGCTCGACCTCAAAGTTGTCACGGTGGAGAGCCGAGTAGTGGGGCTGCTCAGCGCAAGGAGCGATCAGGCCGAGGCGGTTGGCAATGCCGGTAGCCTCCTCGATCTGAGCAGAAGTCCACTCGGAGGTTCCTGAAGTGCATCAACAGTCAGCTTGTGTAGCTCGCAGTGTCACTTGATAGGGACTAAACTCACCCCAGTAGAAGGTTTTTCCAGTTTGGATGAGGTAGTTGAAGCCTCGGACGACTTCCTCCATTGGCGTAGCCGCATCGTGACGGTGAGCGAAAACGACATCGACATAGTCCATCTGCAGACGAGCGAGGGACTCGTTCAAGCCCTCGACCAAGTGCTTGCGGGAGAGTCCACGCTGGTTGGGGTCCTTGCGGCCGGTACCGAAGAAGATCTAGGGAAGCAACACGACGCGGTAGAGGTGGACGAGAGAAGGTAGATGGAGAGGTGCATGCGGGGAGATGTGTGATGGATGGGATGGTGGAAGGCGAAGGAGTATCAGCTTCTCCGAACGACCACCGAGCGCCGAGGATGGGAAAGAAGCGCACCTTGGTGATGATGACGAGCTCCTCACGCTTCCATCCGAGCTCCTTGATGACACGGCCCATCTCCTCCTCGCACTTGCCGTTGGAGTAGACTGTTCAAATCAGAAAAGTGGGGGTCAGCTTCGGCGCAAGCGCTTGTACGAACGAGGCTTGAGGCTTGAACGGGAAGATGCTCACTCTCGGCGGTATCGAAGGTGTTGATTCCTCCATCCCATGCGGCCTTCATGATGTCCTTGACGATGTCTCCTTGCTGAGTTCCGCCGACGGTGAGCCATCCTCCGTAGCTGAAGGTGGAGACCTGGAGACCGGTGTTGCCGAGCCTCTGTGTAGATCAGAAGGGGGAGAGGTATAGAGTACATGTACAGAGGAAGAAGGTGTGTAGGGATGCAGGAGAAGAGCGGTGGGTCGTCAGCGATCCTTCAAGGCGCGCGGAGCTCGGAGGTTGGAGGGCGAGGGCTTACCTTGAAGGTCATGTTCTGTAAGAATGCAAAGGGATGTGATACATCAGTACGGTACTTTGACGGCGCTCGACAGTCGCTGCTCGATGAGGAAGCGACCCTCGGGCTACGATGACGATGAGCCGGTGGAGAGCGCTTCTCTGGCAAGTCTTCTGTTAGATGCAGGCTCATGGAGAAGCACGGAGGCATGCCCACAAGTCTGTTACACCGATGCCGAAGCTCCGCGAACACTCCCATGCCCCTGGGGCAGCGAATGACGAGAGGAAGCCCAAGTGGAGGCGCGAGGCAGGCTGCAGCTGCTGCTGGACAGCGTGAGCAGTAAGGAAGCACGTACCTTGGGGTCGTAAGCGGTAGTCGACATTGTACGTTTAAGGATCGAAGTGAAGTTGCGACGAAGAATGGTGAACGAGGAGTGAGAGGAAGGAAAGAGAGAAGCGAGAAGAGAGCTCCGCGTGGTGGGGGGCGAGTTTGAGTTGCAGTGGTTACTCAGCGGAAAGCAGCCGAGCCACGGCAGACGCTACAGAAGGATAGCGGTACACCCCATGTGAGCGCAAGGCTGTACTTAGTGTCATGGAGCAAAGCCGAAGTTGCGCCGAGAGAGGAGGCCTCTCCCTTTCGCTGCTTCTCGCACAGCTGTTCTGCTCGCCCTACAAGAGACAACAAAAACGGCAAAGAACGTCTAATGCATCGACTGAGCGTAATGCTGAACCCTGTAAAACCTACAACACCCATTCCTCGTCTGCTCCTCCGAGCTCTCCTTCAACATCCCAATCCAGCGCCGAACCGCGCTTTACTTGGCGACGAAGGTAGGGAAGAGGGTAGCGACGGGTGCTCCCTTGTGCTTCGAGTCCGAGTGCTGAGTGAGGCTGTAGGAGAGTCGATAGGGTCAGTCAGAAGCTCTCTGCGCGCGCGCGCCGCGAAGGATCGGACGAAGGGGATGAAAGTGAAGGACTGACGCGTCGAGCTTGGTGGTAGACATGAAGGTCTGTTTGCAAGTAACGCACTGGATGCTCATGGCCGAGGCGTTCTGTAGTCAGGCCGAGCAGAGAGAAAGTCAGCGAGCGGAACGTGAGTCGTTCTGCGCCCCTCTGCGGCTCTTCTGCAGCAGAGGAGCCTGCGAGCGCGAGTGCAGCAGGCCGTAAAATGGAGCAAAGTAAACGTACAGCCTTGAGCTGGGAGGTCGGTCCAGCCTTGGCCTTTGCGTTTTGCTCGCGCTTCATCTGAGCTTTGGCTCCCTGCAAAACCGAGTACAGAGTCAGCGTTGAGCTGGGGCGAAGCGCCGAGCGGAGAGCTCACGTTTCCCATTGTTGTTGGATGTAGTGGGGTGAAGAAGGCGAAGAGGAGAGAGCGAGAAGGGAGAGAGCGAGAGGACAAACCGCAAAATCCCAAAGAGCTCGCGAGCTCGGTCGAGGCCGTCCGATTCGGCTTGCCTCCGACCACTTCGCGCTTGACTTTCGACTCGACTACAGAATGGCAACAGCTCGCAAGGAGATGGATCCCGTACAGGTCACTCTGTCCCTCCGCGCTCAGCTCAAGTCTTACGCCCAATTCGCGGGGAGCGTCAATTCCACCTTGAAGGACGTCAACCAGATTCATACAGAGTTGGACGTCGAGATGAAGCCCATAAACTTGGTCAAGGGCAGGCTGGACAGGTCTTACGATCTTGTAGGCGAGCAGACGGCTGAGGAACTCAAGTGCGTGACCTGTTCGAGCAGCTCGGCGCTGCCGGGGCCTCAAGCTGACGCTTTGTGTGGGACGTGTAGACGGATAGACGCAGCCATTGAAACGCTCGACGCACTGCTCAAGGTCCCTACAGCCATCGCCCCTTCACCAGCTCCTTCTCCCGCTCCTCCACCAGCCGCGATTCCTACTCGTGCGTCGTCTTGCAGAATTCTGCAGCTCAGTGACAGCTCGCTAACATACTCTCCTACATCCTGCAGCAGCGGGTGCCAAGCGCGGTCCCTACAAGAAGCGCATCAAGCCCGACGGTTCGACCTCCTCCGCACCCTCCCCATCCAACTCCTCCGCCGCATCACCCGCCGCCTATCCCTCCCACGCCTCCCCTTCCGCATCCCACAGTATCGCCCGCTCAGGCTCGACCACGTCCCTCGGCGGACCCTCCAACGCCAAGCCCATCGCCCCTGCTCCTCCCTCTCATCAACCCTCACCAGCAGCGCTAGCGAGCAAGAAAGGTAGTAGCAAGAGTGGGAGTAGGAAGGATTTGCTGGCGGCTCAGCTGCCGCTGAACCCGGGACGGCAGGTCGCGTTTAGGCAGCCGGTCAAGGGTCCAGGAGGGCAGGAGATCAAGGGCAAGGAGGAGTGGATTTTGGCGAGGATCCTCACTGCGATGGATAAGAATCGGTGAGTCTTGGATGTCTGGACGAGGTCTTGATGCTGTTGGTGCGGTGGCGTGGAGTCGGGGAAGGCTCGATGGCGAGCGCCGAGCTGAAGACCGAGGACTGACCTTACCTACGCCTTCGCTCTCTCCTAGCTACGTTGTCGAGGATGTCGATTACGATCCCCTGAACCCTACACCCGATGGGGGGTGAGCTTTCCTGCCGCTTTCTCGTCGTTCCGGCGTTCGCTGATCCTCTCTCCCTCCCCTTCCGTCTTTTTCCCTTCTCCCATCCGTCCGTCGCGCCCCATCCCACCTCTTCTCCTCCCCTCCTCCCCGTCCGCACCCCCACAGCAAATATCAAACCACCCTCCGGTCCATCGTGCCCCTCCCCGACCGTCGCAACCCCTCCCTCACCTACCCGGACCACGACTACTCCCCAGGAACCCAAGTCATGGCGCTGTATCCTGATACTACTAGCTTCTATCGAGCTGTCATTGTGGGGGGACCGGGAGCCATCGGTGGGGCGGTCAGCAAGGTGAGCTTTTGAAGGGGAGGAGCCGAGCTGAGCTGAGCTGAGCTGAGAGGGGATGAAGGATAGCGCTGACCTTTGGCTCATCGCTCCTTTCATACTTCTTCCACCGACTCCCCTACTCTCTTTCTGCAAACCCTCTTCTCCCCCTCTTTCCCCCTCCCTCGATTCGCCAACCTCTCCCCCTCCTCACCCACCCCATCCCTCCTTCGCCCTCACAGAAGAAAGACAAAGACAAGCCTCAAGCCTACCGCCTCAAATTCGACGACGACGACAATAATGTGCGCGAGGTGGCCGTTGAGCTGGTCGTCGAGATTCCCTGATTGTGCTCGGCTCGACGATGCGAGGAGCTGGTGTGAGTATGTAGATCGTGTCTTGATGTGCTGTGCACTGTAGTAGCTTTACGTCGTTCTGTTCCTCAGACCAAGTCGCCACCAGCGAATGAGAGGGAGCTTGCTCATGTTCGGCGCTCGCTGCTCGTTTTCTTTCGCCGTCGAGATCGATGACGGAGCTCAACCACCGCGAAGCGCTGCGTTGCATCGCTAGAGAATGGGGTAGGGAGGGAGCTACGACTTGAGTGCACTTACAGGAAGAGAAAGAGAGAAACCGAGGGCTTGAAGGGGAGGAGGGGCGACCTGCGCCGAATGACATAGAACGATAGAGAGAGGGAGGGTGGGATAGCAAGCGACAATACGAGGAGGGAAGGATCAGAACATGCATGCGAGAGAGGAAAGGAAAAGCACAGAAAGCGAGAAGCGAGACATCAAGCGATCAAACCCGCGCCCGAACCGCTCTTCTTCTTCCTCGAGCCGGCGCCTCCCCTCTTCTTCCTCCACCCACCCGCACGACTTCCATCCGAGTCGCCAGCGGCAGCAGGAGTAGTAGCCGACGACGAGGTCTGCCATCCATGAGCCTGAGGCTCCGACGCTCCTCCTCCCCTTCCTCCCGCCGAGGCGCTCGATCCACGACGCTGCGAGGCGAAACCAGCGTCCTTGACGACGGTAGCGACGGTCGACTGATTTTCCATCTGCACCTGCACGCGACTACCCCTGCGCGAGGAGGAAGCGGGCATTTGTGAAGGAGGAGGAGGCGGAGAAGGGGCGACGACGTTGATGTGGGAACGAGCATGGTTGGGGACCAGAGGGATGCGAGGAGGCGAAGCGGGGAGGACGGGAGGCGCAGCGCGAGGTTGACGAACGGCTTTCGCGCCGCCGTGCTGGAGGTGTTGGGGAGAGGACGAGGTCGAGACGCCGCCGCTGCCGAAGGAGTAGGATTGGGTGAGGTGCGAGTCCTTGACGAGGCGGGTCTGAGGGGCGACGGAGGAGCGACGAGGAGCGACGGTGACCTTTGAGTAGAAAAGACGGTTGTCAGTGGGCGGAAACGGGCGACATAAGCCGACTTCCGACTCACAGCGGGCGCCGAGCTCATCTTGCGAGCGCCGGCATGAGGAATCGAAGGAGCCGCCGAGTTGCGCCTCTCTGCGATATGAGGACTGACGGGAGGCAGACCGATCGAGGAGCGCCTGGGAGCCGGAGGAGGCGAAGTGATGGTGCTGGCGGTCGAAGCGCGACGACGACGAGCGGGCGAAGGCTTGTAGTCGGCGGGAGGGACGGCGGGGAAGAAGAAGCCGCCATGTTGAACCTCCTCGTAATCCTCCTCGCTCGAAGATACCGTGTCCAAGCTCTTGTCTCCCTCACTAGGCGCCGTGTAGTAGGCCGTCTCGTGCGTAGCGACGCTGTGGTCGCCGCGCGAGCCACGACGCTCCCTGTCCTTGCCGTACGAGACGATGGCGGGATCGAGGAGGGGAGGACGAGTCTGCGAAGGAGGAGGGTAGCCGTAGGGAGCCGTCATGGCGGGCGGAGCTTGAGGCTGGCTCTGAGTGCGCGTGTGGGCGGAGGCGGGTTGAGGAGGGAGCGACTGCATGAACTCGGCGGCGGTGGGGAAGGGGAACGCAGGGTGAGGGTAGGGCCATTGCGAAGGCGAAGGGTAGGGCGAAGGGTAGGGCGTCGGCGAAGGCTGGTAGGGCGAAGGCTGGTAGGGGTTCGGCACGGGCATGTAGTAGGGCGCAGGGGCGGGAGAGGGCTGCGGAGGAGGAGGCGCCGCAGTCGTGGCGTAAGCCTGACCATACACATCGTACTCCTGGGGCCAGACGTAGCCGTGAGTACCCCCTCCGAGCTGAGCCTGCTGCATCGCGAGCATCGGCTCGACCGAGGTCGTCGAGGGCGTCTCGGGCTCAGGCTCGAGCGCCTGGGTTCCGGCAAAGAGCGAGGACTTGCTCAAGCTCTTCTTCGACCTCACGCGACGGTGCTGGGTTAAGCCGTGGCCCAGCTGAGCGCGACCGGGCTCGTGAGCGTTGGGCGCCGAGACGAAGCGACCGGGAAGGCGACCCTCGCGGATTTGGCTGGGCTGGGAGTAGCGCGAGTTGCCGGGGAGAGGGACCTGGTTGATGCGGAATCCCTGCGCTTGACGAGGGCGGCGGTTGGGTTTGTCCTCCTCCATGAGAAACTGCTGGAGAGGTCAGCTCCAATACCGAGGAGAGGGATACCAGGCTGCGCTCACAGTCCAGGGGTCTTCCTCCTTCTCGGCCGAAAAGAGGAAAGCGTCGATACCGCTGGAGAAGGGGAGCGAGGGCGTCAGCTTGAGTTTCGCTCGAGATGAGCCAAGCTCGGCGACGTACGAAGGGCACCTCGCGTAGGGAAGGCTGAGAGGGCCTTGCATGGCGGGAATGCTCCTCAAGCCGAGGTTGCTCAAAGCCTTCCTTGCCTCCTTGGTGAGGTCGCCGATCGAGTTCTTGCCGTACTTGACGATGTAGGCGAACGAAGCATGCTCGGGGAAAGCCTCGGGACGGCCGGGGGGCGGCAGCATGAACGTCGAGGCCTTGGGGTCGAGACTAAGCGATGCGAGACCTCCCTCGACCGAGTCTTGGGCGATGTCGGGAATGGGCGAGAGCATGGGCGAGAGACTGCTCCTGGCGCGAACCTTGCCCTCCGAAGCAGAGCGACGACGAGATTCAGGAGGCGGCGTCTCGGGCTGAACGTTGACCTTGAGATGCTGCGCAGAGGTGGAGCGGGGAGCGGTCGAAGGGTGACGAGGAGTGATGCCGGCGAAGGGACGGGGGCGGAGGGCTTGGGAGGCAGCCGAACTGCTGGCGGAAGCGACGGTCGTGGCAGGAGCGGTGAGGGTGATCTTGGTCACCGAAGGATTCGAGTAGACCGAAGTGTCGGACGCAGAGTTGGAGATGCCGCCGATGGAGGAGCCGGAGACGACTCGCGACGAGGGGTTGGAGGACCAGATGGGGCTCTGCACTCCGCTGATGATCTCGAAGGACGAGTCGAAGGACGAGTCGGCTCCTTGAGAGATGTTAGACTTGGGCGTGTCGGGCGTGTCGGGAGGGGCCACCTTGCCGCTGCCGAGGACGAGCGAAGACGAGCGGGCGGGAGTGTGCGAAGGCGCCGGCGATCCGAGAGCGAGCTCGTCGAAGGACGACTTGAAGTCGCGGTCCTTGTCGGGCGTGCTGTGAACGATGATGGAGTCTTGCGTGGTGTTGCCCTCCTCCTCCTCCTCCTTGTCCTGCTGCTCGCGCTCTTCCTGCTCCTGGTCGCCTTTGCCCTTCGCGTCGACGGCCTGCACGTGACTCGAGTGCTGTTCGGATGATTTCTGCTTGTCGTCCTTGGTGGGGTGAGATTCAGACATGGTGAGTAGATGTAGTAGAGTAGAGTGGGGAGTCTTGAGAGGTCGTGTCGTGAAGATGCGTTGGCCGAGCTGGGGGCGGGGAGATGACAGCGAGCGAGTCAGCTTTGTGGCTCTGTAGTTCTGTAGCGTGGCAAGCCTCACCTCTGTTGAGCCTTTGCTATATCGTTAGAGAGAGAAGTGCGAGTGCGAGAACGACGAGAGAGAGGCGAGAACGAGGTCGTGAAGAGAGGGGGAGTTTGGCTGAGTCGTTGAGGGTCGTTAGAAGGTCGTGAAGGGCGTTAGGGGGTAAGCTAGAGTAGCTGTAACTGATCAGCACCCCCTTGTGGCTGTAGGGGTACAGAAGCTGCTCTAGCCCGGGTGAGGGAGGAGGGAGAGAGTTGAAGAGGTCGACGCGCTCTCTCTTGGCTTCGCGCCTCGACTCGCTGTACCTCATCTGCTCTGTTCTCCTGCTTCAAGAGGGAGGCATGTACATTCTGATTGATTCTCAATCCCGCTTGGAACGTCCTGCTTGCCTGCAGCGGCTCGCCTACTCATACAGGACCTCTCTCCCTCGAAGCGCTGTCCTGCTCGCTTATATGCAGCACTTCTCTCGCCGCACCTCGTCCTCACGGCATCCCAGGCGCTTCGTTGACGACTGTGCACCGGTGCAGCTTTTCTCGAGTGCACGTTCGGCGTTGCTCGGCCCTCTCCTGTCCGCCTCAGCCCACTTGCTCCTGACTGTGCTCTCTCTCGCGAAGCACGTTCTTCAAGCTCTTTCTCTTCGCTCTCACGAACCGTCGTAAAACCCTCCGTAAAGCTTGCAGCTCAGCGCGAGCCTCTCTCTTCCGCCTCGTAGCGGTCGATCGGCATGGGACTCGCCTACTTCGAGAAGATGTGTCCTGGAGGCGATATCACGAGCAAGACGGTACAGGTGCGCTCAACTCTTTCTATCGGTACCTCGCGACGAACCCTGACGAAGTCTAAGCTCCGCAGGCCTGGTGTGTGCTCAAGGAGTGAGTAATCGCGAGCTCTGCATCCCTGATGCTGACTACCAATATCTACAGAGGTACATGTTGCGCAGTATGCCCCAATAACCTTGCCACGGTTGGCAGCCGAGTCGGTTTGGTCGGCACGTCCGAGTCTCAACGCCGAGATCGCGAAATCCTTGCTAATTTGGGGACTTTCGAGCAGCTCTGATCCTGTTCGCGACGCTTGTAGTGGTGTACGACGCGTGAGTCTTCCAACTACCAGTCTCGGGTCGAGGACGAGTACTTGTGGCTGACTTGGGCGTTTCCTCAGCGCCGAAGCGCCGTATAACTTCGTAGGCTGTAGCCGGTTCGGCTTCAGAGCCATGTGTACTGACCAGACTATTCCTCACCACAGCTCACCGTATCCATGTCATCGGTCGCCTACCTCGTCGCTGTTCTTCAAGCTGGCTTGCGAGGAGGTCAGATCTCGAAGTGTGAGTAGACAGTGGCCTCAACGTTTTCGGCTCTGTCCTCTGCACAAAGATGTACTGGCTGAATTTTTCTCCTGTTCTCGAGCAGTCCACGCCTACTACGCCCTCTTCGCCTCGCTAGGCTTCCTCTCGCCTCTCGCCGCCATCTCGGTATCGCCGAACTCGTATCTCTGTACGCAGCCATCGTTTTTGAAAACTTTTCGAGTCACACCTGACCTATAAGCACTGCACTGCTTCAACTCCTTCTACCCCACCGTCAGATGGAGAATCGCATCCCAAGCTCGGGAAGAAGCTCCTACCGTTTTCGCGCAAGATGGGGAGGTGAGTAACCTTTGCGCGGCTCAAACACGTCGTGTTCTTCTTGAATTTCTCCGCGACCTCACTGACCTTTGCCGTCACTTCGAACACTTGCAGGAAGAAGCGCGAGACCCAGCTCAGCACGACCGCCCACTCGCTCGGACACGCTCTCGGACTACGCTCTTACCAGAAGCTCCACGACTCAGTCCAGGAGATGTACTCTATCGGTCATGGAGGCCCCGAGCCTCACTTCACCGGTCCTCGACGCGCCGCAACCGATACCATGCTCGGGCGAGGTCGAGCGATCCCCTCGAGCAACAGACGAGGAGTCAGCTCTTTCTGGACCTCCAACCGCGCCGAGCCTCCTTCCAGAGTAGCAGAGAGGCGGCCTCTCGCCGACACGGATCCCTTTCGCATCGGAGACACATCGACCGAGACTTCGCCAATCATCCACGCTGGCTCGCCGAGGTTCAGAAGAGAGGAGACGTCGGAAGCAGAGCCACCCGAGGTACTCCTGCCCGGGTCAATGCTTCCTGTGAGTACCTTATAACCCTCTCAGCGGCGGGCACGCTGACCCCGTGCCCACAGCTCTCCGCCGCTTCGCCTCTCTCGCGCTCGCACACACTACCGCCCTCCCACGCTCCTCATTCTCTTAACCATCGCCGACCAAGCCCTCCCACCACCTTTCTCAGTGACTCTTCCAGCGCCAGCGGTGCTGAATCGAGTGGAGAAGAAGAGAACCGTCCTCACGCTCACACCTCGGCGCTCGTTCATGACCATGCCCACCACTCCTCCTCCGAGCCCGAGCACAACACTCAACACGATCTCCGATGGGAGAGCTTTTCTCCTCCACGTCCTTCTCAGCACGGACACGACCACCCCAGCTCCTCAGGCAAGACCGCCGCTGTCCCTCCTCCCGCAGGCGAGCACAGCGGTTCGGGGGACACGACTCTCATCCCCTCCTCCTCTCATCCTTCTCCACGGCGGAAGCTAACAAAGAGGCACCGACCTCAGCACGATGGCGAGCTTCCTCACCGACCGACAAATCCTCGTCGAGCTCCTTCTTTGACCGCCGAGCAGATCGAGGCGAGGAGGGCTCTTCACAGCGTCGAGTTGACCGAGGAGGACAAGGAGTATATCTACCAGAAGATGCAGGGGAGGGCCTGGAGGAGGAGGGCGTACATCGGGGGTAATCTGGCGTTGTGGGCCGCATGGCTCGTGACGTTTCGTGAGTTCGCCGAGCGGAGATGGGGGCTCTTGCTGATCTTCTTGACGCTCGACAGTATTAGTCGCGGGAGTTTTCTCGTCCACCACGTTCGCCTTCTCCCAGACGGACTGCGAGGATCCAGCGGGAACGAAGATGCTCTTCTACTCCATCGTCGCCTTTCTCGGCATCGGCCTCTGCATCATCATCGTCTTTATCGTCAAGTGAGCGCGGAGCTTGATCTTTGAATTTATCCGAGCTGACCAACTCGATCGCCTACAGCTTCTACAGCCACTTCTTCTCGCATTCGTTCGTCGACTCGGCGCTCGGCGTTCCCCTTTCCTTTGCTGACCTCGCCTCTTCGCAGGATCCACCGTCCTTTTGCATACAGTCGAGCTCACAGTCGCATCACACGCATGATCGTGCCCGGCACCTTCTCCCTCATCGTCTTCTCGCTTTGGTGAGCTTCCATTCTCTGCGCCGAGTTGACCGCCCGCTGATCGGAGCCTCGTCTCACAGGCAAATCCTCCTGTGGCTGTCCTACGAGCAAGCAGCTTCGGACGACTCTTCTCTCCAAGCCGCCGACGTGAGCTACTTTTCCCTCTCTCTCTCCCGCTCAGAACGCTCATCTCGTGCTCGGCGCTCCCTCTCGACGTCTCAGGAGCAAGCCACCTCCTTCACCACGGTCCTAGCCTGCGCCCTCGCCATCAAGCCCTTCCTCGATATAATCAAAGCCATAGCCAAAGCTCGCAAGTTGAGGATGAAGCAGATGAAGGAGAGGGATCGCAAGGCGGCGGCCAAGGCCCTGGAGGAGCAGGCGAGGAGGGCGAGACTGTTGGCGGAGGAGTTGGAGAGGGGGGATGGGGAGGCGGTGGATGAGGGAGAGGGGAAGGATAAGGGGAAGGGAAGGGCTTAGAGAGGGTGGAAGGGTATAGATGGACAGACATGTAGACGTGCCGGGGAGATAGAAGAGGGTCGCCGAAGAGCCAGCGCAGAGCTTCACCGAATAGCGAGCAGGAGAGAGCTTCCGAAGAGCGGGCAGTTCTCCTGATCGGTCGACACTCTAAGCCTCACCGAAACCTGCGGAAAAATAAGACGAGCCCGCTATCGTGTTTGCTGCTCGGTCTACTCCTTCTCCCCGTGATCTACGTCGTCGCTCCCCCATTCCCCACCTTCTTCACCACCCCACTCCTCAACATCCTCCCAATCTCCCCCCTCTCCTCCCTATCCATCTCCCACTCCTTCTCCCTCAACAACCGTCCCGCCACCTCGGGCAATACATCCCCTGCACCTCCCTCCCATCCGACCCTCCAATCGCACAGAGGGTCTCCTCGAGATTCACCGACATTGATGAGTCCAACGCGACCACCTGCTTCTTTCATGGCTTTGACGAGGCGGAAGGCCGAGAAGGTGGCAAGGGAGGAGCCGATGATGAGGAGTTGGGTGTTTTGGGAGATGAGGTGCGTTGCGAGGGAGCGAGTCGAGGGGGAGAGGGATTCGCCGAAGAAGGTTACGCGCTGTAGGTAGATCGGGATTGTAGGGGAAGGGGAGAGGCGAGGGGAGGGAGGAAGGAGAAGTCAGCTCGGCGCCCAGCTCGTCTACGCGAACGCCCAAGCTCACAGGCTTCATATCCCCACCACACCTCTCACAACTGGGCACCACAAACTCTTCATACCTAACTCCCTCCCCCAATTCCACATCACCATCAGGGTTCAACTTCTCCTGCCGCTCGCCTCTCATCACTTCCTCCAAATACCCCGCCCACCGTGGGTTCAACTCGCTCAATCGATCTTGAAAGGAATCGCGACCGACGGGTGCGTCACAGGAGAGGCAGTGGGCGTGACGCAGGGTGCCGTGCAGTTCGAGGATTGGGGGGTCGGGGATCGGGGGTGGGAGCGTCGCGGAGGGGGGAACGGTGGAGGGGGCGAGATAGGTGGTGAGATTTGTGTCGTGCGCTTTGTGATGGAGGCCGTCGACCTGTCAAGTGAGAGGAGGGGATTGGAGAGAGATAGACGGAGAGAGAGGGACAGTAGCGGCCGAGAAGCGGAGAGCGGGAGCGCGAGGAAGCAAGTCAGCGCCGAGGAGAGCCAGAGAGGTGGAGAACTGCTCAACGCACGTTTTGTGTGATAAGTGAGGTGATGTAGCCCATCTTGAGTAGAGCGCCAATCGCGTAATGGGTAGGATTCGACTCGGCGACTCGGACGGGAGGGTATCTGTGGGTCACGGACGGCGAAGTAGCCATCAGCTGCTGGCTCATATGACGGAAAACACCGTTCAGAACTCGCCCGAGATAACTCCTCGCTATCATCCAGCACCCCGAAAGAGGTCAGCTCTCCACTCGAAGCAATCCAGCGCCGAGCTCGAGGCTCAAAACTCACCCCAATACCTCCTCCTCTTGCTCTCCTGCTCTATAAACTCGTTGAAGAAGATTGGTCTATGCTTCTTGTTACTGTAGGCCAATCAGAGAAGCTTAGCCTGCCTTCGGCTGGGCGCTTCAACGCGTCACAGTCTTTCCTCCCATCTCCCTACAGCCCAGCAAACGCATCAACACTCACATCTCGTAGCTCCCTTCCTTGCCCCTATAAGCCCTAATGCCACTATCAACCGAAACTCCAGCTCCAGTCAGGCAAACGGTTCCTCCTCCATTGGCAGCTCCCTCTCGTAGAAAGTCTGTCACCTGAGCGATCGAGTCGGGCAAGGACAAGTAAGGAGCTGGTGGATGAGCGTTGGGTTTCAGTCCTGGGATGCGGATGCGGCCGAGGGGAAGAGGGGAGGGGCGCATTCAAGTGGCGAGGCTGGGGATCGGGAAGGGTACAGAGGCGGGGAGGAGAAGAGAAGGGTACAGAGCCGCGGATGAGCTACAGAATGGTTGAAACGAATGACGAGGAGATGAGACGAAGAGGAAACTGGGAGGAGAAGGAGCGAGAGAGCGGAGAGGTTCGCTGTCTGGCGTGAGCGACGAGGGGTCACAAAGCTGGAAATGATCTCTGCAATCGCCTACAAATGGTACAGAGCATCTCCCTCTGCTCTCCCATCATCCCTTGTCTCCTGCAACCCTCGACCGAAACTTTCGGCACTCGCTTCTCGGCGCTCCTTTCTGTTCAAAGCACTGAGCAAACCGGCGGGAGGGATGATTACAACACGACAAATCTTCTGTCCCTCCTTCCAGCCTAATGCGCCCCAAACAACCCACCCAACGCCTCCCTCAACCTCGCCAACTTGACATTCCTCCCGACAAACATACTACTCGCCGAGAATCCCGATCCACCACCCTGCACCACACCCGCCAGTGGTCGTCCCCAAGGCGCTGCCCCTCCCGCAACACCCTGAGATATCCGCCCAAGTCCCCGCAGAACAGCTTCCACCTCTTCCTCCGAATCCAACTCGCCTCCCCCTGCTCCGCCGTTCATGGGATCCTCCGAATCGGACCACTCTCCAACGACAATGAGACCCTTCTTGCCTCCCTCTCCACCTCTCACGCGTCGCTCCTTCCCGCCTCCCACTCCAAGGCCCTCACCGCCCAAAGCCGCCGCTCCCTTCTTCTTTCTCTTCTCCTTCTTCTTGCCCTCCACTTCCTTTCCCTCTCCAGCACCACCACCACCACCTCCACCCTGCTCCACCCCACCACCAGCACCTCCCACAATCCCAGGGACCGAAGAAGTGGCTTTATTCAACCGATTCCATTCGGCGAGCAAGAGGTCGTAAGGTTGTGACCGATGCGGCACGGATCGTTTGGCGCCCATGGAGTGCGTTTTACAGGTGAGGGAACGAGAACAGGGGAAACCTTTGTCGTTGATGACGCCGCAGTGCTTGTCTACGTCGACGGGACCTGCTCCGACGAGCGAGGGAGGGGGGAAGGGGGGTCAGTGCGAGAGGGAGCAAGGAGGAGGAGAGCAAAACTCTCACCTCGAGTCTTGTGAGGTTTCTCCACTGAAGAAGTTGCTGACGTAGGCTCTTTGAGCACTATTTTCTTCTTCTGTCCCGCTGCCGATGCTCCTGCTCCCCCCGCCGAAGGGGTCGCCGAATCCTCTCCGCTGCTCCCTGTGCCGGCGGTTTGGTCGAGACGGAGGACGAGGGAGGTGGGTTTCGGTTTTTTGAGAGGGGAGGGATCGTTGGAGGCTGTATGATGTACAGGAAGGGGTCAGCGAGAGAAGCGAGAGAAACGAGACGGCGAGCGCACCTTCGGAGAGCTGCCGTTTCATGGGTGGTGCGGATTGACGGTCGCGGATCTTTTGACAATTGACTGTTGGGATCCCATCCTCGGTGTCAGCTTTACTTCCCTACACCATCTCGTCGTAGCGCTGCGCTCGCGCCTCTCGCCGCTCACGCGACGGCAGCCTCCCTCCAACAGGGCTACAGAGACCAGACTGACCCGCATGATCTGCCATGGCTGATTCGAGGATTGGTTTGGTGCATTGAGGGCATTGGAGGATGACATCGTTGGCTGCTTGTAAGCGAGGCGTGGCTGAGGACGAGGTGTTGGCTGTTGCTGGTGATGGGGAAGGAGCGGAAGGCGGGGAGAGGGCTGTAGTGATACAGAGTCAGTCCTATATCCCATCAGCTGAAGAGCGACAGCGAGGGTTGACTGACCCTGGCCCAATTGATCCCAGCGGTCTTGAGCTGCTTGCTGAGAGGGAGGCGAGCCCAGCGTTGAGGGAGAAGGTGCAGAACTGGGCTGAGCGACGAGTTGTACCATGTTGAGGTGTGGCTCCTTGAATGAGCCGAGGTGTACTCGAAGACGAAGAATGTAGCTCGATACGGTCAAAGTGAGACCCGCCTCAGCCAGCTCGCCCGCTCGCTGCTAGGTGGGTCTCTCTCCCGCCGAATCGTCTCGTCTACAGGACTCGTCGACTCGCTCAGTCAGCGGCTGCTGCTGTATCTCATCAGCTCGCACCCTTCTCAGCCTCTTTCGGATCTATTACAGCACCCCCACGCCCACGCGGTCGCTCACCCTCCTCACTCGCTCTCTCGTCTAACAGCTCAACAAGATGAGCAACTTGGCTAAAACGGTACAACTTGCTACCAAACCAAAGCGGGCTCCTCCAAAAGCAAAGGTATGTTTGGCCTGCTCTGCTACAACTACAACTACAGAGGGGAGGAGGGCAGCAGCGCATCGGCCGGAGCAGCCTCCGCAGAGTCATCCAGCTCTTCCAACCGCTATCGAGCTACATCAGCATCTTCTCGCAATCATTATCGATCTACCGCACTGCTGCATACGACCATCGCACCAGCTCAGCTCGCCCGCCGCGCTCACCGAGGTTGACGAGCACGCACTGGACTAAACTGGACTCGCGCTGATCTTGTGTCCCAACCCACTACAGTACATCGATCCCATCGTCCAAGCTACTTTCAACCAAGATGGTGCCCTGCAGGAGATCGTCCGGACGTTGTCTACCAGGCTCAGGGACTCGAACACCACCGTGCGTTACTCTCTCGCCCTTCTACCACCATGTACCTCTCGCTAACCTCTCCCCATTACTTCCGAAACAGGTCGTCTTCAAATCCCTGATAGTGCTGCACCAACTCCTCCGCGCCGGTTCCCTCGAACCGACCTTCTCCTACCTCGCTTCCTCCTCCCTCTCCCTCACCCTCTCCGCGCACGAAGCTCCCAACATCAGTGCATACGGTCATTACCTCGCGGCGAGGATCAAGAGCTATAGTAACATCAAGAGGGACGTCATTAGGGACAAGAGCGATAGGCGGGCGGCCAGTAGGTTGAGGGGGTTGAAGGTCGAGGGTGGGTTGCTGAGGGAGACGAGGGAGGTGCAGAGGATGATTGCGGCGTTGGTGGAGTCCAAGGTGTGTACTCTATGTCAACATTCGAGGCGAGCGGCCGCGTCGAATCGAGTTCGGCGCTAAGCTGACCCCGTACCCTTCTCTCCTCTCCCGTGGTCCCTTTACCACAGTTCTACACCGACGACGTGGACGACGAAGTCTCTATGACTGCCCTCCGTTTCTTGGTCAAGGACCTCCTCGTCCTCTTCACCGCCGTCAACGAGGGAGTGATCAACGTCCTCGGTTCGTTCCCTCTGCCCCTTCTCTTGGCTACCTACTCGAAGCTGACCCCGCTCGCTCGCTCCATTCGCAGAGCACTACTTCGAGATGTCTCACGTAGACGCTACCACCGCTCTCAAGATCTACAAGACCTTCTGTCGCGATACGGAGAAGGTCGTCGCCTACCTCGGGATCGCCAAGAAGTTGCAGAACGTTACCCATATTCAGATCCCCAACCTCAAGCATGTGAGTTGTACTTCCCTCTCCCTCTCGACTCACTCCCTCGAAGAGCGAGACTGACCCTGAGATCGAATGAACAGGCTCCCGTCTCCCTGGCTGGATCGCTCGAGGAGTACCTCAACGATCCCAACTTTGAGACTAACCGGAAGGAGTACAAGGAGAACAAGCGGATAGCAGATGGAGGAGCTCCATCGACGACGAGTACGTTGCTCTTGCCTCCCTTCCCCTTCGCCGAGTAGGAGCTGACCTCGCTCGCCTCACACAGCCTCAACCACCACTCCCTCGACTAACACCACGTCTAACTCGACCTCCACTCCCGCCGCCTCAGCCTCCACCTCCACCGCCGCCCCAGCCCCCGCCTCCTTCACCGACTTCTTCGAATCCATCGAAGCGGCCCAACAACCCATGTTCTGCCAATCCCCCACTCCCGGCGCCCAATTCTTCGCACCTCAACCAACCGGTTTCGCGCCGAACCCATTCCTCCAACAGCAAATGACGGGAATGCCCTTCCAGCAACCTCAGATGACGGGCATGCCTGGTCCTTTCGGAGCGGCGCCCAATCCTTTCGGTATGGGGCTGCAACCTCAGCAGACAGGGTTCCCGATGCTTCAGCAGCAGCCTACTGGATTCCCTCAGCAACTGCAGCCGCAGATGACAGGAGGGCCCAACCCTTTTCGGCAGAGTATGATGATGACCGGGGGATCGCCCTTCGGTCAAGGGGCGTTTTCGATTGGAGCGGGGGGAGTACCGCCCATGCCTCAGATGTCGGCGGGACCGTTTGGTCAGATGCAGGGTCAGCAGCAGCAGCAGCAGCAGCAGCCGATGGTTTCGCAGCCGACGGGTGCTTTCGGCAATGGCGGAGGAGGAGGAGGAGGGGGAAGTCCGTTCGGTCAACCTCAACAGCAGCAGCAATCCTCCTCCCCCTTCGGCAACCTCGTCCCCCAACCCACCGGCGCACCCTTCTCCCAGCCCCCTCCCACGTCCTCCCCCTTCGCGCCGAACCGAGTCTCCTCCCCCTTCGCTCCCAACCGGGTCTCCTCGCCTTTCTCCTCTGCCGCCCCATCCTCTTCCGCTCCAGCACCAGCACCTCTCGTCTCCCAAAAGACGGGAGCGAGGAACCCCTTCGCCCCTGCGCCCGGCACCGTACTGCCTCAGTTTGAGCCGCCGAAGGCGGTGCAGCCGAGTATGAATGCTTTGGCTATGGGGGCGTTTGGGCAGCAGCAGCAGCAGCAGCAGGCTCAGCAACAGCAGCAGCCCCAGCAACCCCAGCAATCGGACGCCTTCTCGTCCATCTTCGGCGGTCAACAGCAGCAATCGCCAGCGCCCCTTACGCAGAGCAAGACCGGCGGTCTAATGGCCAGCATCGGGAGCGAGTTTGCCGTCTCTTCCGACTCGAACGCCAACGGGCATGGAGGTTCCTCCGGCGCAGCGACCATCAACGGCCATTCGTCCTCCTCTTCCCTCCCGCCCTTCTCCTCCGCTCCCTTCTCCTCCTCCTCCTTCTCCTCCGCGCCCTCCACCTCCCCCGCACCCCGCACTACCCAACCAACAGGCTTCGGCGGCTCAAGAATGAAACCCTTCCAACCGACCTCCTCCTTCGGCTCGAAACTAGCAGACGAGTTCGGCGCTCCCTCCTCGGGCTCGGGCTCGGGTTCCGCATTCTCCTCGGCCACTCTGCCTACCTCCTTCGCTCCCGCCCCCTCCTCCACCTCTTCTCCCGCACCACTCTCGGCCCAACCTACAGGAGCAGCTTTCAACCCCTTCCGAGCAGGCTCGGTCCTTCCCCCTCTCAACGGGTCATTGAGCGCTCAGCCTACGGGCTTCAACCCCTCGGCTTCCTCGTCTCCTTCGCCTTTCGGAGGAGCAGGAGGAGCAGGAGGCGCAGGGGGATTGACGCCGCAGAGGACAGGATTCCAACCGACTAGTGCTTTTGGGCAGGCGACTTTCGGTCAGGGAGGAGGGGGGACGGGGAGCTTGATTTGAGTTTGATAGAGGGAGCAAGAGGGGAGGTCTTATATAGGTTTCTGTAGTTGTGCTTGCGGTTGAGTTCTTTTGTATTCTCTCGGTTTCTGGCGGCGTGCGAGGGAGGGGAGCAATGGACGAGTTGAAGCAGGGCGACACGAGTTGAGCCGAGCAGTGAGGCGAGTTCGTTTCGATTCGCATCGCCGCACGTCAGAAGCAAGGAGAACTGAACAGGCTGTGTGATTACGAACGACAAAGCAAAGCAACGTTTGAAGCGGCACTCTCGACTCGACTCCAACCTGATCCTCCTCTCTCCTCTCATTCGCTATCCGAAAGCACGAGCACAGTCGACTCCTTCTCCTTGCCCTTGCCGTTGGACTTGCTAGTCGACTTCTTGTTGCTGCTGCCGCTGCCAGAGGAGGAGGAAGAAGCGGCGGGCGAGGCTTTGGACTTGCTCTTGCCGACCTTTGAGGGAGGTGGGAGGTCTTGCTCCGAGTCGGAGGAGAGGTAGCGTTTGCCTGTTGGAGGGGAAGCAGGTCAGCGAGAGGAGGAAATCCGAGAGAGGCGAGATCTCACCATTCGACTTGGACGAGCTGGCCTTGCCCTTCAACGCCGAGCTGGCCGACTTGGCGCGCTTCTTCGATCCCGATCCCGAAGCAACGGCTCCACCTCCAGAGACGATCAAGCACTCATCGTCGTCCATCTCCTCCATCTCCTCCTGGAGGTAGCGCCTCTCCTCATCCGAGATGTCGGCCTCGGGATCCTCGTACTGCAGACCATCGTCGAAGGCGCCTTCGCGGTAGTCGTCCAAGGGCTCGGGCTTGACCTCCTCCTCGAGCTTGGGCTTGTGATCTCCGGTGAGACGAGCTTTCTCGGCCTTCTCCTCGGCGAGGCGCTTCTCCATGGCCATAGCGCGAGCTTCTCGAGCGGCGACGGATTGGGTGCGACGCCTGAGGGTGGTGTATTGAGTGGTCAGCTCTGTCGTTGATGTAAAGGCAAATCACTGCAGCTTACCTGTAGCTGCTCTGATCTGGATCCTCGCTGAGCTTCTCGCCATCGCCGATAAAGGCGTCCTTCTTGGTCACTTTTCCTCCGGGCTTGCGCGGGATGGCAGTCTGCCTCCCCGTCTTGCCGAGCTTGGCGGATCCACGAGCAGCCCTAGGCTTGGTCGAGTCGATAGGGATGCGCTGACGCTTCCTCCTCGTCGTGTTGGCTCCAGCGCTGCGAAGGAAGGGAGAGAGCGGTCAGCGTCGGCGGGCTCTGAAGGGGAGTCGGTGAGAGCTCACCAGGTGAACATGGGAGCGTCTTCGCCGTAAGGCACTTTGGCGCCCTCGTACTCGAGACTTTTGCCCGCCGACCAGAAGCCATCGCCGTAGTAGCCCTTCGCCCGAAGCGCCGAAACCTGCTCCCTGATGCGCTTGTTGATCTTCTGAAAGTCGTGGGCGTGGTTCATCTCCTTGATGTGAGCCAGCTCATGGCACATGACGTAGATGAGGAATTGGTAGGGAGCGCTAAACATCGAGGAGAGAACGCCGAGGAGGGGGGGGGAAGGGGGAGCACGGTCAGCTCGGTACGCACCGGCGGCAAGCGAGTGCGCTCGACGTACAAGGAGCCGTCAGGTCTGCGCAAGACAATCTCGATGGTCTCTCCACCGTTCCAGTTGCGGCCGGCGAACTGATGGTTCCACTCGTGCTCGTTGAATGCGTTGACGGCCATGCCCCACATCTTCATGATGGGCTTGAACTGCGCAGCGAGAGCTTCAAGGATCTTTTGAGCCTGTATAAGGGGAAAAAGGGGGTGAGCGAGCGTGCTCGAAAGGCAAGGAGCGTCGACAGCTGCTGCTTGAACGCGTCCCTCGCGCGACTGTCATCTCTTCCTGCGCACCACAGCAGGAACAAGCCAGCCGCACGTACCTCCTCATGATCATCGTACTGTGTCAAGGCGTGAATGAAGTTGATGGCGGGATTCTGCGCGGTGCAAGAGCGACGGTCAGATCCTCTCGAGCTGTTCCGCTCCAACGCGGCCTATGAAGAGGTGCAGAATGCTTAAGGTGCAGAAAGCTAGGTGCAGAAAGCTCACGGGCGGTTCCACCGGGTTGTTGATCCTCAAATGACCGACGGGCATCCTCCGATGGCCTCAAGTGGGCTGCTCAAGTGCGCGTGAAGGTCTGTGGGAGCAGTGACGAGGCTGTATTGGAGTAGATGCCGGGTTGAGGGAGTCCGTGCAGTCAACCAAAAGCTCTTCGACGTGCTGCTGGGTCGCTGCGAAAGAGACGAGAGATATGGCAGAGAGCAAGCCGTGATACGAGCTGCTCGCGCTTTGACAGCCCGAGCTGAGGAGTCATGTACAGCTCAGCTCAGCTGGGGTGGGGCGAGGGTTAGAGTTTGGTCTGATTTCTTCACTATGGAGCTTCTCTGGGGTCCAGCTACTGTCTAGCTCGCGGTTCTCTCCCTTGAATGGGCGCCGAAGTCTGCTGGACATTGCGGCAGCTCGTCGAGGTGATTGACCTCTTGGTCCACCATTCTCTACGATCAGTGTTGCTCCTCTCAGAGCATTCATGACTTTCGTCCCCCTCTTCTGAGCCCAGTTGTCCGCGTGTAGCTCCGAGCTCATCGCCGAGCTGGCTTCCACTGCGCTAATGTAGAGCTCTCGTGGGCCATGGAGAGTTCGAGTTTTGAGTGCATTTGGTTGGCTTTCAATCAGTCCCATCTCGAAGTAGCCTCACAGGTGAGCTACAGCGCCCAGCAGCGGTGAGCTCGCTTCGATCTTCGCCTGTTGCTCGTCTTCTCGAGGGCGGAGAGCTGCCCTGTAAGCCCGAGAGCGGTCAAGACAGGTCAAGATTCGCATCTATCGACTCGGTTGCACGACTTCTCGCTGTGTAAGCAGCCAGCCAATGAGGGAGCGGCGAGGTCAGGCGAGCTCGGCGGGAGAGCGAGGCGAGGGCTTCGAGCAGCTTGCCTTCCCACCACAACCTTCTCTCTACTCACCTACGCCTTCGCAGTTCACTCAAGATGGTCTCGCAACCCGTCGTCTACGCTCCCGCTCCTCCTCTGCCTCCCACCAAGGACTACAAGTACCCTCAAGCGCCCAAGGACTTCTTCCTCGTCGCGCAGTGGGCCGCCAGCTCGGTCACCAAAGTCCCTCTCGCCATCGCTGGCAATGTGAGTGTTATTGAAGGAGTCTAGCAGAGGAGCAACAAGCTGACCCTCCCTCTGCAGGTCATCAACTACGCCGAGAGCTGGATTCGCAAGCCTCCCTCGGCGCCCGACCGCCTCTCTCAGCAGTTTGTTCAGGCGCCTAGCGACCCTCAGCCCGAGATGGACCTCTTCAAGACGGTCATGAC
>MWVB01000062.1:59739-73342 GCA_003054985.1 Leucosporidium scottii | reverse complement strand
AAAGAGGAGCTTGAACGCTGATGTGCTGCATCTGTTCACGTCTTCCTTTCCTCGTCGCTTCGTCCTTTTCCGACTTGCGCTCTTGACTCGCTCGCTGTCTCGCCTTGCTGCTCTGCTCCTCTCCTACTCACCTACAGGAATGTCATCTTCCAAGGTAAGGGGCCTATCTAGCTTTCCTCTCATCTCTTGTTCGATCAGGCTGGCGAAGTCGTTTGCGAGCTGAGAGCCATCGCCAAGCCTTGTCTCCATCGTCGCGCTCGGTTCTCTCGGAGCTGATGCCAATCATCTGTCATTGTGTGGGCAGACTACATTCGCACTATCCTCAACATCAACCGCTCCAACTCGCTCTGGTCTCTGGTGCCCACGGGGGTCATTAGGCCGCCTTTCCAAGGCCCTTTCCCTCGCGGAGTCGGAAACGCCGTCGCTGTCGAGTTCAACATGTAGGCTGTTCGTCTCAGTTACGGTAGAGAACCATCTGACCCTTCCCCTCTTCACCCACAGCCTCTACCGCTGGCACGCCGCCATCTCTCGCCAAGACGAGGAGTGGATCGACGCCGAGATGAAGAAGTGGGGTCCTAGGGGTAAGGCTCCCGTCGACTACACCGAGCAGGACTTCTTCGACGTCTACTACAAGATGACCAAGGCGATGGGTGAGTCTCGGGTCTCACTCACTCCTTCTCACGAGCGCCGAGCCTGACTCTTCTTCTTCTCGCCGAAGGTCGCGACGTGACCAAGGTGAGCTCTCTTAGCTTCTCCTTCTCCCCTCAGCTCGGTAAAGCGCTTGTCCGAAATATCCTCGATATCAACCGCTCCAACTCGCTCTGGTCTCTGGTGCCGACGGTCCAGCTCGCATGACCCCTTCTCTGGCCAACCCATTGGAGCAGGGTTATATATAACAAATCAAGCGGCTGCCAACGGCGTCCAGAGCAGCGCGGCATCACCGCCCAGCTCGCGAAAGAGAAGCACCAAGGATCGCCGAAGGCTCGGTGGGCGTCCTGGAAGTCAGGTAAGCTGCTCGGCAGGCCGCCCGACCGCACCGCCGTAGAGCAGCAAAAAGCAAGCCGTTTGTCAAGCCAGCGCCGCCTCTGGAGCGAGGCAGAGGGGTTGGAAACGGAGCAAAAAAGTAATGACCTACCCAGGACTCGAACCTGGAATCTCCTGATGCGCTGATGATTCAATCGTAGTCAGACGCCTTGACCATTGGGCCAGCAGGCCCCTTGTTTTTTTCTGTCAACTCCTAATGTCAACTTTACCCTGCTTTCTAAGTTTTACTCCTCGACGATCCGGTCTCGTCTTTCACCCGCCTGGCTGGGACGGTTGAACGGGAGCTGAGAGGTGCTAAGGGGAATGCATACGACCCAAGGTACAAGCTTGCCGCTCTCCAAGCTTCGACTGCGCCCCTTGACCCCAGAAATCTCGCCGCTCGACGATTTCGGCAGCCTCTCTCCGTCGCCGAGGTCTGTAAGCGCACGGGGAAGACACCGGACGGCCCTAGGCCCTTGGTCAAGGATCCAGTAGCTCAATAAGCCAGCCTTCAGAGATGTAGCGTGGTCTGTACGCGGGGAGTACAGCCCATTCCTGTCTTCGGCGAGCGGTATAGAAGCGCTTGAACTAAGAGGAGTCCTATCCTCGAATCCTGGTACATCTGCAGAGAGCTCAGAGTTACGGGCGAGAACCACCAGAGGACGGGTGCACCCCAACACACAACTAGAGCCGAATCTCGGCGCCGAGTGCAAGCAGCGCTGAGCTCCACGATGGAACAGGCTACAGACTCGAGGCGACAGCCAAGCTCTTTCGATTCTCACCAGACTAGCCCCATCTGGTCAATTCGGCGCTACAGATCCGCTCGCTCCTCTCCTCCTGCGCTTCTCCTCGCCGCTCGCGCCTCCTCTGCTCGTTTCCATCACACCTCATCATCCTCGACGAGACAGCACCGACACTCGAGACTTCGCCTGTAGGACACCAGCACCTCTCAGCGGCCACCTCACTCGCCTGCCGCTCTTCCCCCGAGCGTCCGTCCAGCGACCGCTTCTGGTCTCTCCTCCAACGACCCCTCCTCAGCAGCGCAGCTTCGCTCAGCTTCGTCACTTCGGCAACGACTCGAGCCACGAGTAGGGACGTTGGTATTGCTGTGTTGTGAGTGGCTGCACCTCTTCATCTTTCTTACATCGAGCTGCAAGAAACGGCGGCACTATTGTTGTGGGCGCGGTGAGGAGGGGGAACGATGGGACCGTGCTGCTCGTCGGCGAGAGTAGGCTGTAGGCAACAGCGACGGATCACCATCGACTACAGGAGAGCAGCCTACACCGCTGCAGCAGCTCCCGAAGCTCGTGTAGCCTTGAAACGCTCTGGAGGCCTGAGACCACCATCTTCTTGGCTCGTTTGAGATGCAGGAGCGCTGACTCCAAATTCTCGCATTTCTGTAGCTCACTGGAAACCCAACTCTTCTCCCCTTCTCGCGGCGCTCGCCTAGCGTCCCTCGCCTAAGCGCCAGCAGCAGCGCAATGGCCTTCAACAATGCAGGCGAGCAGCGATCAGCTCAGGCCCAGCACCAGCGCTCCTCGTCACCTACATCCTCCTCTTCCTACGAGCGACCCATCTCTCCCTCCAGCCAATCCTTCTACGTGCAAGCCCTCTACGCCTACTCGGGCGTCGACACTTCGTCGCTCAGCTTCCGCCAAGGGGACATCATCGAAGTCCTCTCCACCCTCGCCAGCGGATGGTGGGATGGGGTCATCTGCGACCAGAAGATCCGTGGATGGTTCCCCAGCAATTACGTGCAGAGGATCAGCGAAGAGGAGGCTGCCTGGGCGCGGGAGCAGATGATGGGGTGGTGGGAGGGCGATGAGGCCGGCAAGCGAGGCAGCATCATAAGTACAAGAGGGGGAGAAGCCAGGGATGACTTCACGGGAGGGGTCGTAGGAGATTACGCCGCTCTCACGAGGGGAGGCGACATCGACGTCGGCCGTCTCGAGGATTTCATGTCGGCCGAGGACCTCACCTCCTTCTCCAACGGCGGCGACATCTTCAGCGAGATCGCTGCCGCCGCTCAGGCCGACTCTTCCTTCGCCTCCTCCGCCACCACCACCGCCAACCGCGACTCCCTCTACGCTGCCCCCTCCTCCTCTTCTCGGCGTTCCATGGACCCCGACGCGGACGAGGAGGACTACTGGGTCCCCAAAGTCAGCAGCTCGGGCCAGCTCTTCTACTTCAACACACGGACGGGCGAGACGTCGAGGGATATGCCCATCGATGGACAAGGAGACGGCGTGAGGATCGACCCTCGCGAGTTCGCCCAGGACGACGAGGATCTCACCCTTAGGCGGCGATCGGCCATGGGCGGCAAGCAGTCTTCGTCTCTCGAATGGACGAATAAGATGACGCCGGATGGCACGGGCGTCTTCTACGAGAACCTGCGGACGGGCGAGCGGAGCGGGGATCCGCCAGTCGGTCGAGCAGGCGCTTCGAGCTCACCTGCTCGCGGTCGCAACTCAGTCAGCGAGGCTTCGCTACTCTCGGCATGGACGGAACGCCCTTTGGCAGGCGGCGACGACTCGGGCTCGATGGGCAAGGCCGACACTCTTCGTCGCATGAGCGTCTACTCGGACGACTCGGCGCTCGACGTCGACTTTGGTCGCGAGTCGGTTGCTCGGCGGGAAGGCAAGGGCAAGGAGGTCGCTAGAACGGACGAGAACGAGTCACCACGCGACAAGCGCAAGGCCAAGCACAAGACTCGCAAAGGATCCTCCACCGCCCAACTTCTCGACCCGCTACCTCCACCTCTCGTCAGCGAGCTCGAGGTCCTCGTCACCGTCTCCCTCCAGGAGCTCATCAACGCTGCTGGTATCGGAGGGATGGTCCGTCGGTCAGGCTCGCACTCCAACCCCGTCGAGGAGCGCGAGAGGCTCGCCGTGCTCGGCGACGCCGTCGTCAACGCCATTCGTACCCTCCTCCACGCATCCGGCGTCCTCGAACAACCCCTCTCTTTATCCACCTTCGCCTCCCACTCCCCCATCAACGAGATCGTCGGCGCCTTCTCCCGCAACCCCGCCCTCTCTCCAGCGATCCAAGCCGAGCTGCGTCCCTTCACTCGACGCGTCACTTCCACTCTCTCCAAACTCGTCCTCTCCGTTCGCGCAGTGTGGGGCATTCTCGAGACGGCCGCGGCGGACCAGATGCTCGACGAGGACGACGGGCTCGGCGACGCAGAGGACCTCGCTCGCAGGGAGCAGGCGAGGGAGCAGATACTCGCCGAGTGGTCTCGGATGCGCGAGATGCGGTTCGAGACGGAGGCCAAGCTGCGGTCGGAGGTGCTGGCAGGAGCGCGAGACGTTCAGTCGAACGTGGTCGCCTTCCTCAACGAGTTTGAGCGCCTGGTGGGAGACGAGATTGCCGCCAACGGTGGACCGACGGTACCGAGGCCGCTGCTGAGGGCTCCCAAGGCTCTGCAGGGCTCGCTGAGGACGAATGCAGCAGCTCTCCTGCTCCCCGGAGGCGGCTTCGGCGGCAACTGGCGCGGCAACGGGTTCGTCACCCTCCCCACGCCCAACTCCACTCCCAACCTTCCTTCTAGCGTCTCCGAAGCTCCTCCCCTCTCCTACGCCTACCCTTCGCAAGCCATCTCGCCCGAGGTCGCCGTCGCTCTACAGCAGTCGTCCCAGTCTCTCCTCGTCGAAGCCCAAGCTCTACGAGACGTCGTCAACTCCATCAGCACCACCGCATCCGCGGCCACTGCCGGCGACGAGGCCGCCACTCCTGGTCTCACGCAGAAGGTCATCCGCCTCGGCGACTCGACACTCTCGCCAACGCAGCTCCTCGACCAGGCGGCTCAGCTCCAACGTCAACTCGCCACCTTCCTTACCAAGGTCGAGGACATCGATGTCGCCTCAGGAGTCGACTTTGAACTCCCCGCCGAGTCGCAGTCGCGACCGAGCTCACGGAGGGACGTCGTGTCGACCTCAGGCTCCATCTCATCCATCACCAACACGACGCAGAACAGCGATCGCGATTCGATTCTCGACCCCGCTGCTGCCTCCGAGTACCGAGCTAGCGTGCAGGAGGCTCGACCGCTACTCGCCGAGCTCGAGGTGCGCAAGCAGGCCCTCTACGACGTCGCTCCCCGCCTTCTCGCCGCCCTGCAAGATTTCTACATGTCCTCTTCGCCAGGATCGACATCCCCCATCGGTGGGCCTCAACCTCTCTCCACCTCCCCTCTCGCCTTCTTCTCCACCCCGTCGCGCACCGAGGCCGGCCCTGACACCATCCTCGAGATCCTCTCCGACCTCGACACGGGCGTCACCACCCTCTGCACCACCGTTATCTCACTCGGAGCCATCGCCGAAGTTCAGTCAGCTGCGCCATCCAACCTTCGTCGTCCCAATCTCGCCTTCCGCACCTCCCTCTTCGACGCTCAGACCGCCTCGACTCGCAGCTCGGTCGCCCCCGATACCATCGGAGCCTCGGCGCACAGCTTCTCTTCCTCGCACGCCTCGCTCAATCGGGAGGACGACCCGGCCGAGATGAGTAGTCACTCGCGCGAGAGCGTCGACAGCGACTTCTTCTTCTCGGGCTCGACGGTGCCGTCGGTCAGGACCAAGACTTCGTCCAAGCAGCTCTTCTCGCCCACGACGCCTGGATGGGAGAAGCGGAGAGGCTCGGTCGCGACAAACAACACCTCTGTCTCGAGCCAAGTCGATGTTCAATCTACGAACTCGCTGAATCGAAGTGAGTTCCCTCGGCTCTTTGTCCGCTGTAGCTCGTCACTGACTCTTCTTCTCCCTCGCAGTGTCACCGTCAAAGTCCATGTCCAACACAAAGCTCGCCAAGCTCCTCGGCACCGACCCTCACGACACCTCTCCCTCGCCTTCTCGTCAGAGTACTAAATCGGAGCCGACGCCGTCATGGCTCGGGCCCGACTACGGCCCCGACGAGGTCTCGTTCAACATGGAGGGTCAAGTCAAGGGCGGTACGCTTCGCGCGCTGGTCATCGCCGCTGCGAGTCATGAAGGCCGAGGTTCGTCTTTCGCTCTCAAGCAGATCCTTGCAGCTCGCTGACCTTGTTCTCTCTGCTACAGTCGACAGCAACTATCTCTCAGCGTTCCTCATGACCTACCGCACCTTCTGCACCTCGCATGATCTCCTCGATCTCCTCATCGAGCGTTTCTTGATTGAGGCGCCTCAAGGTCTGACGGTGGAGGAGATGAAGGAGTGGGAGACTCGCAAGCTTCGACCTATCCGAGCTCGGTGAGTGATAGCTTCTTTGAGCGCCCGAGCGTACGCTGATCCTCGTCTTCATCGTACAGCGTCGCCAACGTCCTCAAGTCGTGGGTTCGCGAGTACATGGATCACGATCAGCTCGATCCGGAGCTTCTTCGCCGGATAGCAGACTTTGCTTCCAATACGATGCGCGATCCTGTGCAGTCGCCACAGATTATCAAGGTCGTCGAGGAGCGCGTACGTTTTCCCTCGGCGCCGTCTCTCAAGGCCAGCTCGCTCACTCCCCTCCTCGACAGCTTTCCGGTGTCGCGCCTCGGCAAGTCGGCAACCTTGCTCCTGGTCCTCTTCCTCCCTCTTTCGTCCCTCGCAACTTCCGCAAGCTCAAATTCATGGACATTGACCCTCTCGAGCTCGCCCGCCAGCTCACCATCATGGACGGCCGCCTTTTCGCCAGGATCACCCCGCAGGAGTGTCTCGGAAAGGCCTGGCCGAAGCAGTACGGCTCGGAAGCGCCCAACATCAGTGCGATGATCGACATGTCGAACGCTGTACGTCTTCTCGAGCGCTTCGCCTCTCTCGCTCATCGCTGACCACCTCTCTCCTCCCTCGCGATGATCAACAGGTCACTCGATGGGTCACCGAGACGATCTTGCAGCAGGACGACCTCAAGAAGCGCGCCAACATCGTCAAACAGTTCATTCTAATCGCCGAGGTGCGAACTAGCCCTCTCGCTGCTTGCAAGCTCTCGCTCACCTCTTTCCCCTCACCTTTGACAGCGCTGCCTCACTCTCAACAACTACTCCACCCTCATCCACATCATCGCCGGTCTCAACTCGACGCCCATTCACCGTCTTCGGCGGACGTGGGAGACGGTCAGCCAGAAGTCGATGATCTCGCTCGGCATGCTCAACAACATCATGCGGCCCGACAAGAACTACAAGGAGTATCGCGACCAGCTTCGCAAAGTCGCCCCTCCCTGCGTTCCCTTCCTCGGTGAGTCGCCTGTTCGCTCGCGCCTCGTTTTTCTCGCTGAGAGCTTCTCTCGTCTCGTACAGGCGTCTACCTCACCGATTGGACCTTCATTGGGGACGGCAATCCCGATATGCTTCGCGAAAAGCCGCACCAAATCAACTTCAACAAGCGGCAAAAGGCCTCGGAGCTCATCCTCATGATCAAGCTGCACCAAGCAACGACCTACAACCTCGCTGCCGTTCCCGTCTTGGCCAAGTTCATCGACGAGTCGCTCTTCCCGCCCAACAGCAACCCAGCGACGGATGACCAGCGCCTCTACGACATGTCGCTCATGCGGGAGCCGAGGGAGCGGGATGACGTGAGCTGACGATGCTCTCTGCCGTTGTGAAAATGAGCTGACGTTCTACACTACTACAGGAAAAGATCGCGAGGCTTCTCTCGGAGAGTGGATTCTTGTAGGCGGTCAGAGGGGGAGTCCATTAGCAGTGCACAGTCGTTTTTAGTCGTTGGTGACCGTATTAAGGCGGGCTACCCAGTCGCAACCTCTTCAGTTATTTCGATCCGTCGCTTTTCGTCGCCAGCGAACGTTCAGAGACCTTGCGAAGGACATGAGCGAGCTCGGCCGAGCAGGCGGAGCTCTCTTATCGTCCTCCCACGTCGTCTTCGAGATGGGTGAGCGCTGGCGCGACGTTTGACAAGCCTCAGAGCTAACATGACCCACTATAGCAACGAATAACATCACGCAAACGAGCGAGCTGATGCCAGCTCGTCCCCCTGCCCCTTCACGAGCCGAGGTAATCTCTCGCTCTTTGCTTGAGGCTTGTAGCAGGCTGCTAACCTCTGCAACCCACCTCTCCACCTTCAAGATGCTATCACATCTAAACAAGACCTGCCTTCCCATTCAGCGGCGTGCCATGTCCTTCGGCAAGCGACCTTTCGGCTCCTGCCTCGTCTCGCCGGAGGGTGAGGTCCTCCTGACCCACCAAAGCGTCGATGTCGTCAACCACAGCGAATCATCCCTCGCTCGACTGGCAGTACAGCACTTCTCCCTCCCCTACCTCTGGACCTGCACGCTGTACTCGACTTGGGAGCCTTGCGCGATGTGCTCGGCGACGATCTACTGGGCTAACATCGGCCGAGTCGTCTTCGGCGCAAGCAATGACACCCTAATGGCACTGACAGGTGAGCTACCTCTCTCCGGAGTAGCGCAATCTGATCGTCAGAGCTCAATCGGCTCTGTTTGGCAGGCGCCGACAATCCTCAGAACCTTGGAATCAATCTCTCGCTCCGAGAGCTCCTGGAGAAAGGGAAGAAAGCGATCGAGGTAGTCGGACCCTTTGATAGCGATACTGAGGAGGACGAGGTGAAGCACGGCCAGGGAGGTTTCGAGGCTACGATCGCCGAGCTGAGCAAGGCGTACTTTTGAGGTGTTGATGGTCTGTACTAGATATCTATCCTCTGTCCCGCGCCAACACCTATGCACGCTCTAATCCAAACTCCTCCCATCGCAACCACTCGGTCCCCAGCGCCTCGCGAACTTGAGCGAGCTTGCTCTCCACGAGTTGCCGATCAGATCCGCTCCCTTCGAGGTAAAATTTGATCTGCGAGAGCGGTGCGAGGGCGGGGGAGGAAAGAGAAGGGTGATCAGCGACGTTGACTGTGGAAAGACTCCGACGCAGGGTTCGAGCGATTGGCGAGAGGGCAATCGAAACGAGACGGATCGAGGACTGCCTCGCACTCACCTTTGGCTCTGTGCCAGAAGTTCTGACTGTTCCCGTGCACTCGAACCCATCGCCACCCTCGGTACTGCCCACCGCAAATGAGATCATGTGGGTCTTGGGGTCGACGGGGAGGCTCGGCGTGAAGGAGGGAGGGTTTGAAGAGTCGTAGCCGAAAGTCAAGTCGCGCATGTAGGTGATGGGCAGGCCTGCAAGAGTGGTAGGCAGCTTGAGAGAGTCGCGAGAGTGGGAGGACGGAGGCGTTTCCTGCAAAAGGGGAGTGATCAGCGAGGAAGTCGAGGGCGGGGCGAGAGGAGACGAACGCCGAAGCGGAGGGTGGTAAAGATCTTGTCAGTCTTGGCGGGGTCACGGCAGATGAAGTACGAGTTTGAGGTGGTGAAGAATCCGTAGCTGTGGAAGGGGAGAAGGGTAAGCTGCCGCTTCGCAACCTTGAGCGAGAGCCTCACCGTTCGTAGAGCGAGTCGAGGTGCGCCGAGATGGTCTTGCCTTCCTTCTTGAGCGCAACTGCCATCTCGCAGAAGCTCACAAGCGCGGTGACCTGCGAAGAGACGGGCGGTAAGCCTGAGGAGCGCTGACGACGGCTGTCCCGAACTCACGCCGTCCTTGTCGCGCACGACCTCTCCATGAAGGTAGCCGATAGCTTCCTCGTACGCAAACAAGGGTGCATAACCCTCCGCGGCAAGCTTGAGAACCTCGTTGCCGAGGTATCTGGTGGGCGAACGATGGTCAGCGACAACTCGAGCGGCGAAGGAGCGGCTTGCTCACTTGAAGCCGGTCAAAGTGTCGCGGAAGACATATCCCTCTTTCTTGGCCATGGCGCGGAGCATCTTTGACGAGACCGTGGAGGCGCACATGGCGAGCTTCTCTGCGAGTCGGCGGCAGCGGGTCAGCGATTCGAGCCTCATACGGCGCCTGACGTCGACAAGGAGTGCAGGAGGACTTACCAATGGGCGCTCCTGACTCCTTGTATTTGGTAAGGACCCAAGCCCCAAGCAAAGTACCGAGCTGGTCACCCGTGAAGACCTTCCAAGCGCCTTCGACCTTCTCCGCAGCGCAGAAGCGGTCTGCAAGGGGGCAAGAGTCAGCTGATGAGCGCTGTAGAGGAAGTGCAGACGACGCACCAGCATCGGGATCGTTAGCGAGGACGATGGTGGAGCCTGCGCGGTTGGCATGAGTGATAGCGAGGTCCTGGAGAACGGCCGCAGGTCAGCGGCGGTTCTCGAGCGAGTCGACGAGGCAGCAAGCATACCAGAGCACCTGTCCGAGAGGCAGATGTCAGTATAGTCCTATGACGGACCCAATCTATCGACACGAAGCTCACCCTTCTCCTCAGGATTAGGAAAGCGAACGGTCGGGAAGCGAGGGTCGGGCTGACCCTGCTCTTCCACCACGCTAAAGCTCTCCCTCTTGAATCCGAACGACTGAAAAGCGGCACTCGCGAATGGCAGGCCTACGCCATGCATCGCCGTGTAGGTGAAGCTGAGGTCCGAAGCCGCGTTGAGCTCTCGCTGAGCTGAAAGCGAGCTGGCCATCTCGAGATATTGGCCCTTCATGTCCTCGGTTCCGTCCCAGGCAGGTGCGGTGGAAGACAGATCCCAGACCTCGGGTGCGACGTCGAGGGACTGGTCGATGCGAGCTGCGATGCCGTCGTCGTGAGGAGGGATGATTTGGACCGAGTTTGACCAGTAGACCTGTACGGAGCGCGGGGTCAGCTCCGGAAAGATAAGGATGACAGGTTTATCTCACCTTGTAGCCATTGTCGGCAGCAGGATTGTGCGAAGCAGTGATCATGAGGCCGAGGGCGGCCTTGAGCTTGGTCGTCGCGAAGGGCTGTGAGAGAGTGTACGGGTCAGCCTATAGCTCGGCGGCGAACTCTCGGTCTTGAGTGAAGCTGTAAGCATCACTCACCACCATTGGAGTGTGAACAAGTCCCTCGAAAGCGTACACCTTCCACCCCTCCCTCCGGGCGACGCTCCCCGCCAGCTCGGCGAATCGCTTACTGCTCATGCCCTCGACAGCACGATGATCGTATCCAATGACAATCCCTCGCTCCTTGGCGCCCTCGACATGATCAGCAGCGTAACGAACGAGCCCTTGCGTCGCTTGGATCACGACCAGGTCGTTCATGTAGGCCGTTCCAGCTGCCATCTGTGCAGTCAGAGCGTCAGTAGCTGCTATACGAGCCACCTGCGATACTAGCGCACCTTGGCCCTTAATCCTGCTGTGCCAAAGGCGATACGAGTCGAGAAGCGGGTAGAGAGCTCCTTGTAGTCCTTGCTCGAGACGAGTGCTTCAATCTCGGAGCGTGTAGTCGGGTTCTAATAGAGTGAGGGTGAGCTGCCGGGTGCTGCTGGTGGGCAGGACCTTCGCCGTCCTTCGAGCAGGCGCGTGGTGGGGGCGGCGCTTACCTGGCTGTAGGAGAGTCAGTGCCAGCATTCCAGACCTCTAGAGCAGGTACTCACTCCAATCTGAGCCATTCCGATGCTGCTTGCTCCAGTTGATCGTGATTCATCGTGGCGAGGTGAAGCGGGCGCAGGCAAGCGGCGGCTGGGCGAGCGAACTGAAGTGCGCCGAGGCGAAAGCAAGCAGACTGGCGTCCGAGGAGACAATCTTCAATGTAATGGATCAAGTCATAGCTCGAGATCCTACACAAACCCAGCGAGAAGGTTTCAGTGAGTCCAAGCCGATGGCCAGGAGGGCGTGAGGTTCGGCGATGGGGCCGAGCGGGGTTGAGCTTCCTCAGGGTAGAAGGCGCTGCTTGAGCACGGCCACACAGAGTAAGTACTACACTTTGATACAGCCAGTCTCCAGCCGAAGCGCCGCAGCCCTCTGAAAGCGCGCTGATTCGCTTGAGGATCGAGCTGCTCGGCATTCGCTCTACACTGGGAATGAAAGCCTTTGATAGGCTAGCCCGGAGCCCAAGATATATTAATGTCTATGATGACTCCCTCTGCGAAATGAAGAGTGATCGACCTGAAGGCTTGCGCGAGTTGCGCAAGTAGGAAGCCGCCGAGCTCAGCGCCGAAGCCGGAAGGCGATTCGGGGCCGGCGAGGAGGCGAAGGAGAGGCTGTAGGAGATTGACTCACGGGTCCTCTTTTTCCCGTAAGCCAAAGGAGCAGCTGTTGAATATCAGAAAGGTCAGCAAACGTTCAAACGGTGACGGGAGCGCTCGGCGAAGAGGCTCGGCGAGGCCTGAGAGGGCGCGGCGAGGCAGGAGCCGGCGGAGGCAGGCGCATCAGAACTAAGGATAGCAAGTTCACTCTTTCCTCCAGGTTGCATCTTTACGACTTCGTCTCATCCACAAATCACTCGGTCGTGTGTCAACTGAAGACGGCGAAGGCAGGGAAGGGAAGCGGCGTCGCGGGGGCCGCGAGTCGAGCTCGGACGAGTGGATGAAAATGAGACAGCAACGTGGAGTCAGCCCTTGAAGTGTACTCTGGCAAACACCATGGTCTCGCGCGTCTAGCAGTCCATTCGGTGGCGGCGTCACCTTTGCCGGCCGAGAAACGGGGAACGCGAGAGCTGCTCAGCCAGAAGCGAACGTTCTCGAACCACGAAGGACCACAAACCCCGTTCCGACGCGTGATGAAGGACGGTGCAAAGTGCGAGAGTCCGTGTCGCTGAAGAGCTCCGCTTTCGATCGCTTTCGACCTTCGGCGCTGGTTGCGCCCGCGCTGTTACCTTCACAGGGCGTGAGATGTGGCATGGAGCGAGTGCGTAGGACGGTACACGATCAAAGATCCGTCGGGCACTCTCCGCAATTCTCGAAAGCTGGTAGAACAAGCAAGATATATCAATTTTCTTCAAGCTACGACTCCTTCGGCGACGGCGATCTCGCTCGTCGTTCACTTGAGGCTGACAAGCTTGACGTCGAAGATGAGGGTGGAGTTTCCAGGAATTCCCTCTGTGTGTTGAAGAAGTTGTCAGCTTGAGGCTTGCGCGAGTTGAGGAGCCGCCGAGCCAGCGCCGAAGCCAAGAAGCGATTCGGGGCCGGCGAGGAGGCACAGGGGAGCTGGAGGACATTAACTGACGGGTTCCACGCTTTCCGTAAGCCAAAGCAGCAGCTGTTTCATGTTGAGAAGGTCAGCAGCAGTCGGTGGATACTCGAGAAACCGGGACCAAGGGAGCTCGGCGAAGAGGTTCCGGGACGTACGAATGACGAGCTTGCGCTCTCCTCCCACGGCCATCCCGACCACACCTCGGTCCCAGCCCGCAATAACTTCTCCGCGCCCCAGAGTAAACGTAAGAGGAGATCCTTTCGTGTTTGAATCGAAGATCTAGAGAGTGGAGGCTTCAGCGACGAATTCGAAAGAAAGCTGAACGGCGGGCGCAAACCCTCGCTTCTCGTGTGTCACACAAAAATTAAAAATGCGTCTTGTGTTGTGCACAAGAGAGCGAGGGCTCAAGGGTCGTCTAGACCCTCGACTTGCTTCGAGAAAGCCAAGGAAAGAACTCACCTTTCCGTTCTCGAGCTTGCCAATGTACCTCATGCCAACCTTCTTGCCCGACTTGGCGACGGGTCCATCTCCCTTCTTGGCATCGGTGATGACGAGACCTCCAGCGAGAGTCTGGGTCTTGGGAGCCTCCTTCTTGGGCGCGGCAGCAGCCTTCTCGGCGGGCTTGGGCGACTCGACGGCGGCGGCGGTGGCGGCGGGGGCGGGAGCAGCGGCTCCAT
>MWVB01000062.1:44197-59704 GCA_003054985.1 Leucosporidium scottii | reverse complement strand
CGGGAGCAGCGGCTCCATCGGCACCCTTGAGCTTCTTGGCGAGCTTCTTCTTTTGGTTCTTGGAGAGGGTGGTCGAGTCGTCGGCACCGGAGGCGGCGGCGGAGGAGGGAGCCTCGGCCTCAACCTCAGCGACGCGCTTCTTCGAGTTGCCACTGTTGCGGCGTTTGCGTTCACGACCGTTTTGGGAGGCGGTCATGGGAGTCGGAGGAGCGATGGCGGGTGTAGTGGTGACGGGATCGGGAGCGGTGGAAGGAAGGGGAGCGAGGGGAGGCGTTCCAATCGAAGCGGTGACGGAAGCGTCCGAGTCGACAGCAGGGGCAGCGGGGACGACGTTGATGGTCACATCGGCCATGGGCGTATCGTCGGTAGTAGCGACGTTGGTCGTAGTGGGTTTCGAGTCGGCATCGGATTCGGATTCGGACGAAGAGGATGACGAGTCGGCGGTAGCAGCGGGCGCGATTTGGGAGGCGGCGATGATGGTAGGAGTGTCGGTGGAGGTGGTCATGGGGACAGGAGGGGGAAGAGGTTGGGGGAGGGAGACGTTAGGTTCGAGGTTCGACGAAATGGGCTTCTCGCTTGCGGCGGTGGGAAATGAAACTTGTTAGCGCTTCCTGCTCCTCCCCGAGGGAAGGAGACAACAAAGAGCAAAACGAAGAACCAAAACCGCGCGCAAACGAAAGCTAAAGAGATGCAGAGAGACACGCACGCGTTCTTCTTGATCTCCTCCTTGAGCTCCTCGAACCTGCCCTCGTCCATCTCCTCATCAGAGTCCTCGCCGATCATGCCGGAGAGGCCCTCGAGCTCAGAGTCGTCCTCGTCGAACTCGTCCGAGTCAATCTCCTCGTCTCCAGAGCCGTACTCCTCATCAGAGTAGGGGTCCTGGTCAAAGTCCTCCTGGCGAACGTAGTGACCGACGACGTGGACGGCGCTGGGGTTTGAAGAGCTCGGTCAGTGATGATGTTAATGTGGGGATTGGAGGAAGAGCCTACTTGGGTCCAGTGACGGAGAATTCGACGACCTCGACATCCTCGACGAGGGAGATGTTGACGGAAACCTGCTCAGTCTGTAGGAGGATGCGCGATTAACGCTTCGGTCCGGGGGCTCAGGGGATTGAAAGGTACGTACAACGTTGGGCTTGAGGATGGCAAGGACGGCCTCCTTGGTGATGAGCTTGGGAAGCTTGATCTGGCCGTCGTCCTCCTCATCCTCATCCTCGGACTCGTCCTCGTCGTCGGATCCCTGCTCGAACTCGGGGTACTTGATGCTGACGACAGTGCGAGCGTCGCCCTTGACCTCGGCACCGAACTGTAGCGTTGCGGAATCGCAAAGAAAAGCGGAGAAGGGTCAGTTTTGCGGACTCGAGTTGAAGGACGCGTCAAATTCTCAGTCAGAGCCTCTGCAACTCACCGAGATGTTGGTGATCTGGATAGCCTGTTGTAGTAACACATCGAACCGAGCGTGTCAGCGCTGTATCAAAGCAAGCACCGAGCAGCGAGAACGAACGGGGGTGGTAGTCTGGGAGAAGGTCTGTCCAGGCTGGAGGACGATGGACCTGTACAGCAGCAGCGATTAGCCAAAGCTCCTGAAGTGTGTTCCACGAGCTGCAGCTCACCAAAGGCCGAGAATGAGAGACATGGTGAAGAGTTGTTGGCTGGCGAAGAGAATATACGAAGGGCGCGCGAAGGAATGGGCGCAGTGAGATGGGAGCAAGATGGGTCAGTTTAGGCAGCTCTGTAGGATGACATAGTGCCATTGGTGTAGCTTACGGAGGTGGGAGGGGAAGAGGTGGTAGTGGGGGAAGAGCAACCCACGTTTGGCCTGCCTTCGCCAGCTTTTGGTGGCGCCGACCTTTCTTCCCTCTCTGCCAACAAGCCAAATCCGCCAACGTCGCCAAAGCCAACCAAGAACAATTTCTAGGCGCCATGACCTCTCCTCTCCCCTCCTCTTCTCTCCTCCCCTCCTCTTCTCTCCCTTCCTCCTCTTCTCTCCCTCTCCCTCCTTCTTCCTCCTCTTCTCTCCCTCTCCCTCCTTCTTCCTCCTCTTCTCCTTCCTCTACTCTGGTGGTATTCGATTTCGACTGGAGTTTCGCTGATCAGGATACAGACCGCTACGTTTTCGAAGTACTCGCTCCCGAGCTCCGTACCCAGCTCCGTGAGGCCAAGAAGACGACCCAATGGACCGACAACGTGTGAGTGATGAGCTCAACTCTAGACGAGATGGCCTGCTCGCCCAGAGCCCATCTGCTCCCCTACAAGAAGAGCGATAGAGCTGAGGTGCCGCTCCCCTACTCCGCGCCGATGCAACAGCGCCCAGCACCTCGTTCGCCTCCACGAGCAAGGTGGAACGCGTGAGCAGATTGTAGAGGTCCTCCAGGGTCTCCCCGTCGTATGTACACCTCTGTGAGACTCTTTGCGAAGCGCCGCGGAGCTTATTCTTTGCGTTCCCCTTCTTGCAGCACCCCGCCATGATCCGTGGCGTGCAAAAGGCCAAGGCTCGCACCGAGACTACCACCAGGTTCCTCTGCTTGTCCAACTCGAACAGCGTGTACATCAACACCATCCTCAAGGTGAGCTTTGACCTCCCGGCTTGACTCGGTTCGAGCCGACCTCTGTACTATTGCTGATTCTCGCTTGGTCTTCTCACCCGCATCAATAGCACCACCACATGGAGAACTTCTTCGAGGAGATCATCACCAACCCCGCCGAGTTCCTCGACAACGGCCTGCTCCAGCTCAAGCGCCGAGTCGACCCCTCGGGCGAGCAACACGGCTGCAAGATCGGATGCAGCGCCAACATGTGCAAGGGTAAGCTATTCTGCATCACATCCCGCGCTTACATCTTGCTAACTGCCTCTCCTTGACTCTACAGGCGCCGAGCTCGATGCCTTCATGGCCCGTCACGGCGGATGGGAGTCCTGGGACCGTGTTGTCTACGTTGGAGACGGAGGCAACGACTTCTGCCCTCTTCTTCGCCTGCGCAGGTGAGTCTCGAACCCATCCTTCACTGTCTCGGCCTCTCGCTGACCCTTTCGCCCTCCCTTTTCTCCTCCTGCGCCGCCCTTCTCAACCCCGGCCGATCTGAAACCCCAACAGTCAAGACGTCGCTCTTGTGCGCATGTACCGCGAGCTTTCGCGTCGCATTGTGAAGGACGCCGAGACGTCACCGCTCAAGTGCACGCCCGTCCCCTGGGGAGGAGCGTGGGAGGTCGAGAAGTGGCTGCTCGAGAACTAAGGGTTCAAGTAGATTTGAGATGGAGTTTTCAAGATTATCACAAAGCAAAAGCTGAGCATCGAGCCAACTGCGAGCTGTCTACGAGTCCATGCGCTCAGGTTTCTGAGCCTCGGCGCTTCTTGCTTAGCCTCTGCCAAATCGACCCATCCGTAGTTTGTTCGATCAGTTGATTCTATTACTTGATTTTAATGACTGGTATATATTGAACTACACTTGTGGTGCTGATGCCGGTGTCAAGCCGCCGACTACTTCCTCGTTTCCGCTCCTCCCCTGCTCCATCTCGACCCCGTCCCCACCCTCCTGATCCTGCTTCTTTGCCCTCCAGGATACGAGCCCACCAATGTAGAGATAGCAGAATGGAATGAGCGCAGCCGATAAGGCTGTGCAGATGAGAATCATGATCAACCAGCCTCGCCGAATCTTGACGGCGTTGACAATCTGGCCGGCCATGATCGGACCGACGAAGGACCCAATGGAATACTGTGAATCGTGACGAGGAGAGCCAGGTGGACGGCGGAAGGGAAGCAGTGGGGGAGGGGGAAGGGGAGGAGCAGGGGGAAAGAGAGAGAAAGTGAAGGGCAGTCGTTAGCAGGAGCGCATAGAAGAAGAATGAAGCGGAAGTGACTTGCCATCATATTGAAGATCCCGTATGCATATGTTGAGGGGAGGCCAGGCGTCTCGGCAACGACGACCGAGAGATCATCTGCTCGGCGAAAGTCAGCAGCGGTAGGGTGAAGCGATATCAGGAGCTACTCACGAGTAACGGGGGTGAGAAAGCTCGAGAGTGATATTCCTGTGTGATCAAGTTCGTCAGCGCATGGAAGAGGGCTGAAACAGCGACAAGATTGCTCACCGAGAAGGACGAGGAAGAAGATGAAGAGCGGTAGAGGTCCACGAATGATGAGAAGGGGGAAAGCGAGGATGGAGAGGGCCACTCCGAAAACGGCGATTCCCTTGGCTCCCCACCGGTCGCAAGCCCAGCCGGCCATGGGGCTGACGAAGAGAGTTGGGACGACCAAACCCATGAAGGTGAGTCCAGCGCCAAGAGAGTTCATGCCGTACGTATCCTCGAGATAAAGGGTCATGGCTGAGTCGAGGAGGCCTCCTAGGGTAATGCCGTTCAGCCCCGTGAGGAGGAAGAGGGTGACCGGCCTCATGGAGGTGCAGATGGTGAGGAAGCCCGCCCAAGTGTTGGTCTCCTCCTTGCGAGTTCCGGACGCCTGGGCGTTGGCTTGTGCTCCGGTGGGCTCCGTGAGCTGCTCGACGGGCTTTCCTTCAGCCTTGGCGAGCTTCTCCTTGGCGGCAGGTGAGAGGTAGCCTGGCGCCTCAAAGTTGGGGATGTCGACGAGCCCGGCTTCTACCCACTTGACGGCGACGTGCTTCTCGATGACGAGAAGACGAAGAACCATATCGGCAAAGACTGAAAAAGGCGGAACGATCAGCCCGAGACTGGGTTTTAGCAGCGCGAGAGAGCTCACCGAGGCAGAGGGCGAAGACGAAGGGCGCTCGGTAACCGAGGCGCTCGTACAAGACACCGCCAATGGGTGGGCCAATAAGCTGGCCTACAGAGAAGCCGATCATGACGTAGCTGCAAGCGTGGAGAAGATCAGTCAGCGAGCAACGCGAGGAGAAAGAAGGAAGCGAGAAGTTCGGCGCACCCCATGACGATTCCAACACGAGCTTCGGGGACCGAGTCGGTCACCAAAGCGAGTCCCAACGTCCATATACCGGTTCCGGAGACGCCCCTGTGCGATTCGAAACCGATCAGCGATCTGTCGAGATGCAACGCCGAGACCGCTGGCCAAGCTCTCACTGCAGAACTCGACTGATGACCAGCGCGGTGTACGAGGCGGTTTCCATGAACAGGATGATGGCTGGTGGCAGAGTAAAGACGTCAGCTGGAGTCCACCGGCATGGAAAGCTGAAGCAAGCTCACCTCCGGCCATGAAGAGAAGGAAGAAGATCAACGGCAGCCGCCGATTCTTCATCGTGGCGCCAATGTATGCGATGGGAGGACTACTGACGATCAGTCCACCTGCGTAGGCGGCGACGAGCCAGCCGGTCTTTGCGCCGATCTGGTCGTAGCCGAGCGCCTCCAGTCGAAAGGGAATCTGGCAACGGGGAGGGGGTGGAGGGGCGGCGAGAGGGTCAGCAGGGGGTTTATGTGGTGCATTGAAGAGGACCAGCTTACCACGGGCACGACTAGACCGCTGTGAAAGAACGAGATCAGCAGCCGCGATGGAGAAGGGATCGAAGTTCAAGAGCGGACTATGCTTCAATCTTGGCAGTGAGTGACTTACTAGCCTGCCAAATCAACCATTACTCCCAGGCCAACTGTGAGAGCGATGAAGGGGGTGGCTTCGTTGTGAATGGACAGAGGCGGGAGAGAGGAGGAGGAGGGGGAAGGACTTCAGGTCAGCCTAGGCTACAGCAGACACCGCAAACGCTGCGAAACAACTCACACGACCTGATGCCCAGCAGAAATGGCGGCTTGCCTCTCACCGTCTCCACCTCGCGGTCCTCGTTCCCTTCCCGCGCTCGTTTTCCGAATCGCATTGCTGTTGCAGAGCAGTCGAGTGTAGGGTGTCCTCCGGGTCAAGAGAAGCTTGTCCTGCTTCTTGTGCTGCTGCTTGCGCAAGTCGAGTCGAGTTTAAGTGAGTGGATCAAGATCAAGATATCAAGAGTCAGAGACGCGCTTCGCCTGATTTCTCAGCTGGCGCTTGAGTGCCGCCTCCCGAGCAGGCAAGATAGCGGGTCGAGGTCGAGTCATGAAAATAAGCGAATGCGGATGTAATTACTCAGCAGGAGGACCCGGTGGGGCTTGGAAGGCCTGTTGCATCTCATGCGAACGACCGAGGTCCAGCGCCGAATGTTCGCGCCGGAAGGAGAAAGGCAGCGCCGAGGTGGGTGATGTGAGATGATAGACTAGCTGATCCGCATGTTTGAGCCTACATGCCGCGTTGCCCCTCCAACCGCCGTCCTCTCCGCCTCGCGACGCCTATGACAACCTCGACGCTGTCCGCCGAGGAAGAGGATGGGGAGAGAGTAGCAGGAGGAGGGTAGTGCAGGGCAGCATCACGCATGTAATCATACAGTGTTCTTTTGTATCCGTCGGCTCGAGCGCTTCTCCAACGAAGTGAGGTCTTGATGAAGCGAAGCGCGCAGGAAACGAGCGGTCAGCCATCGCCGAGAGGTTCAAGCAACGACATTACGTCTCGGATAAGCGCCTGACGCTCGTGGAGGCGACGAGGACTGCGTATGGGAATGCCTTCGGCTGTACAATGAACGAGTCACCCCATCAGATCACTTGGTTCCATCGCTCGGCTCTGACAGTCACGTTCGGGGTCGCGGCTACGGCAGCAGGGATGGCGGCGGCGAAGCGTGAAAGTCGAGTCTGAGCTCCTACTATAGAAGCGCCAAAAGAGTGTCGAAAGGGACAGCCTTCAGATCTTGAGCGCGCTTCAGCTTTCACCTTCGCCGAAGCGAGACCGAAGGCCAGGGAGGGGCCGGGCCCCTTTCGTCGCCAGCGGGTTGGGATCTTGCAAAATTCAGGTCAATTCCCTCCTCGAGCGAGAGGCCCGATGTCCCGATAATGGCGAGTGAAATAGCGGGGCAGGGAGAATGGAAGCTCGAATAGCGAAGGTGCTCGAGTGCAGGGCAGGCTCTGAAAGAGCAGAGCGACAGCACCCATTGTATTTCCTTGACTCTGTAGCCCATCAGAGGCTGGATGGGAGAATTGCGGAGACGCTAGGAGAGGGTCGGAGAGCAAGAAAGCCGACGCGCGCTCCTTGGCTTCCTACTACATCTCGCCTGTCACCACTCGCATTTCCCAGCAGCAGCCAGCCCACCAAGCCGTAGCAGTGAGTTTGGCTTAGCTGTAGCACACTCGCCGACCTCCCTGAACGACCTTGCTAATCGCGTGCCCCACCTCCCACTCACTCCACCGCTCCTCGCCATCTCTCGTCGCCTCCGTCTTTCGATGTACTGTTGGTCCACACTTCCATCAGACCATGTCCGCTCCCTTCGCCCTCCCCAAGCAAACCTCGGGCAAGATCATCCTCTTGGTGCGTCAGCAGCTCTCCGTCGGTATGCTCACGAAGCTCACTTTCTCCCGACAGGCTCAAGTTACCGCCAAGCCCGGCAAGGCTGACGAGGTGCAGAAGCTCCTCGTCGCATGTCGTGCGGCTGCCGAGTCGGAGGAGAAGAACACGCTCACCTACAGGACGACCAGGGATGGCGACAAGTTCGCGATTTGGGAGGAGTACGTCCTGCCTGATGGTCTCGTCGATCACGGTACGTTGGCTATCCACTACCCTTTGCTCTCCCCTTGCTGACCTCGTTCGGCCTGCACAGTCGCCAACAAGCCCTTCCAAGCTCTCGCCGCCGCCGACGTTCTTGCCTCGCTCGACATCCAGTACTTCACCGAGTTCCAGTAGGATGTGAGATCGGACGTTTGAGCAGTGCAACTCATGATATCAAAGACGTGACCAGTGCCGTACAAACAAAGCTCGACGAACGGAGTCGAGAGCTCGGCGAAGTTATCGGACTTGACTTCGGTCGCTCTTCTTCTCGCTGCTACTCCTCGATTCCTCCGCGCTAAATTCTAGCATAGCGCTACGATGGCGATCAAGAAGCTTGTGTGATCTCGTCGGGGACCAGCCCCAGCCTACAAATGCCGCGAGCCTCATGCCGTGGCATAAACCTTGCCGAGGGGTGTGAGAGCGCCGCTCTTCTCAACAAAGGTGCCAACATAGTCGCCTGTGCCAAGAGGGATAACGTCAGATACGCAGTTGCTAGTTCTTCACAGTCAGCGAAGAAGGGGATGGGAAGCACTCGAGTTGACGCGGAGCTCAAAATCGCCGAGCAGCGCCGAGCAGCGCCGAACGCTCGAGAGAAGGGAGTATGAAGCTCACCAAAGGCAGCGTAGCGCTCGATATAGCTCTGCTCGTGATTCTCCATCCACGGGATGACCTCCCTGAAGAACGCCTGCTGCTCTCCGACGGTGCCGCTGGGGGCGAACTGCTCGGCGAAGTCAGCTTGCTTCTCGAGAAGGAGGCCACGAAGACTTACCTCAGTGATCCAGATAGGCAACCCGAGAGCTTTGATCTTGCTGAGGTAGAGCTTGAACCACGCGACGTTCTGTTCGAGGGAGATGCGAGGTCAGCTTTCCTCCTCGGCGGTGGGGTCTCGAGAGCCGAACGAGTTACATCAGCGCGATCGTACCAGTGCACCGCAACGGCAGAGATCTTGCACTTTGGGCAGCCCTCGACGAACTCGGTGAGCCATTGGATGCCTTCGAGCGTTCCAGTCACCGCCGGCGAGACCAGATGAACCTTGGAGGAGGCGAGGGGGACCATTTGCTTCTTCCAGAGCTTGATGGCGGCGTCGACCGTCATGTTGGACTGTGAGGCGAGATCAGGCTCGTTCATACTGTGGAAGAGAAGACGGATCAGTCAAGGTAGAGGGCTACGGCGAGCAGACGTCGGCGAGAGAGGAGAGCGCCGAGCGAGTGCCGCCGAAGGGGAGTGAGCAGCGGCCTACCCAAGAAGATGGGTCGATCCCTTTTTAATAGCAGCTTTGGCGTTCTTGGACCACGTGGAAGCATGGTCGGGTCCCCAGCTGTGGAAGCAGCGGGGTCAGCGCCGAGCGTTGGACCCAATGCGATGGCCGACTCACAGCATCGGTACAAACTCGGGAGCAGTCGAGACACCAGCGAGAGGCTTCTGATCCCAGTTGTAGGTCCAAGACACGCTCGAGATCTTGGTGAAGCCTGTCGTGAGCTTGGGGTAGTTGTAGGAGAGGCCTCGCTTTGACGAGGTGAAGGAGGAAGACGACCCGCCAGAAGACGAGGAGCCAGTGGCGAGCTTCTTGAGAGCAGCTTTGCTAGCAGCAACCTTGTTTTTTGCGGCTCCGAGCGTCCTCTTTGCCGCCTTGAGCTTCTTGGCGAGAGCCGCTCGCCGTCTCCTGCGCCGAGGGACGCGGTCAGCTGCTGTAACCTTCTCTTCTTCTCTCCCTGCGTACTCACTTTAAAGCATTTGCCTTCCTAGCAAACTTCTTGCCGCCCTTGAGCGCCCTCTTGAGCTGAGCAGCGACCTTCTTCTCGGCAGCGACGACCTGCTGAACTGCAACCCGAGCATCGATGACGGCTTTGCTCTGAGCGATGTACTGATTCGTGAGGCAAGTCTTGGTAGCGCAAGCCCGCTTGACGAGACCGTGAGCACCGGAGGACGAGTGCGTCGAGGAGGAGGCGGAGACGAGGGCGAGAAGGCTGAAGAGCACCGCGAGGAGGGCGACCGGGGCGCGCATGTCGATGGTGTAGAACGAGAGTGGAAAGGAGTGGGTGTCGAAAGGCCGATAGACGTCGCCTGTACGCCTGGCAAAGTCGAAGGAGGTGTAAGGAGGGAGACAAGATGCGAAACTGGTTCGCTGGCCTGGGGAGTCTGACGGACGAGGCCCGTGCGCCATTGATCGGAGGTGTGAGAGGACCGAGCAGCTCCTCTTCGTGTACAAATCAGCTCTGTAGAGCGATGAGCTCTGGCGAGCTGTCAATGAGTAGTGAGAGCGGTTAGAGATCAAGAAACGAGTTGAGCGCTCGGCAAGGTCGTTCATCTTCGCTCGCTTCAAGGAGGGCTGAAAGGAAGGCTGCAGGCTTCGAAGTGGCTCTTTAAAGCAAGTGAACCTGTTTTCTCACTTCTCTAGTCCCCCTAGCCCCTCGCGTCTACGCAACTCAATTCTATGCTCCGGCGCCTTTGGTCCTCCTCGCCGAACGCCCTCTCGTCTCAGACCGTCTGAGCGTATGTGACTCCCAGAGCAGTAAGAGATCCGTCCGAGTTGACGAAGGTACCCGAGAAGGCGCCTGCAGGGTGTTCGAGTATCAGCAGCGGCCGAGAGAAGGATGCTCGGCGAACGAGCAGCGGCCGAGAGAATGATGCAGGGCGGACGAGAAGCGACTCACCGAAAGCGGCGTAACGGAAGATAAAAGGCTGCGACTCAAGCCACGGCAAGTAGAACTTGAAGAAAGCTTGTTGCTCCTCGACTGTGCCCGAACCAGCGAACTCGGTGAGCCAGATAGGAATTCCGAATTCGGCGTAAGTCGAGGAGAGGTAGTTGGTGAAATAGCCAGTGTTCCATGCCGCGTCGTACATGTGCATAGCCTGTTGGCATTCAAAGACGAGGAGGAAGAAGTCAGCAAGCTCGGGCGAGGAAGGGGAACAGGTCGGCGCTCACCATGCCGTCGATGTGGCATCCAGTGCATGCGGCGAGGAAGTCCCTCATCCACTGTACTCCCATGGGTGCTCCTCCGTTCGTGATGGCGGGAGAGATGAGCTTGGCCTTGCCGTAGAATGGCTCCATGTTCAACTTCCAAAGCCGAGCAGCTTCGGTCGCGTTGAGGTTCGATTGGGTGTTGAGGTCAGGCTCATTGAAGCTGGAGAGGGGAAAGGAGGCAGGAGGATATAGACAGGATTAGCGCCTGCGGCTTGGGAAGAGGTGGAACAGCCACGACGAGGCGACGAGACTCACCCGAGAAGGTACTTGGCTCCGCCGTTGATGGCGGCCTGAGCAGCAGTTGCCCATCCGGTAGCATCTCCTCCCCATCTGCAAACGATCGCAGAACATCAGCGGTGGATGAGAGGTCGAGAGCGAGACGAGACCAACAGCATGGGAACGAAATCCACCTCGGCGGCGAGCGAAGGTTGGCCATCAAGATTCTCGTAGGGACTCCAGTTGTAAGCCCAAGCAAGCGAATGAAGGTTACTGAAGCTCGTGAGGTAGCTGGCAGTGTTGTAGCCTAGTCCCTTCTTGGTGGAAGTGAGCTTGGCGGCCGAGCTGCTCGCGGCGGCCGAGGTGGCTTGAGAGGAGAAGGTCAGTGAACAGCGAGTTGCGGAAGCGGAGAGGTAATGCTCACTGGTCTTTGTCGTCGTAGTGGCAGCAGCCTTCGTAGTCGTCGTCGACGTACGCGAGGTCGTTGTGGCTGAGAAGTGAGGTGAAGGTTCAGTCAGCTTTCGGCGCCTCCACGAAGCACAATTCGGCGCCTCACTGGTCTTTGTGGTGGTGGTGGCTATGGAGAGGAAAGTCAGTACATGCTGCTTGTCAGGTGTTCCCCTCGACTCTCACTCACGCTTCGAAGTCGTTGTAGTCGCTGCGGAGGAGAAGCGATCCCGAGGTCAGCAGCGCGAAGCAACCTTTCAGACGGGCGTGCAAGCTCACTCTTGACTTTCGTGGTAGTTTGAGGAAGTGTACGAGCCGGTCGCAGCGCCGCCTTGGTGGTGGTAAGAGTCCTTGCCGCCCTCAGAGCCGCCCTCTTCTCAAACCCCTTCACCATCTCCTCCCTCTGCCCCATTCCTCTGGCGGCGATTCCATCAGTTTGCTCCCAAGCAAGATCCCTCTCCTCTCCTTCAAAGCTCCTCTTGACGCGCGTAGGACTGGCGAAAACGGTCGAGGACGAAAGTAGGAGAAGGGCAAGCCCGACGCGCGCGGAGGAGGAGCTCGAGGAGGGATCGTTGAACTTCATGGCGAGCTGGCTTCGTCGAGGCGAGTGGAGTGTAGGAGAGAGAGAGGCGAGAGGGAGAGAGAGAATCGCCACTACTACCACTCGGGCGAGCTGCGACGCGACGAGAGTAGCGCGAGGTCGGAAGAGGCAAGAGTTGGAAGGAGGGAGAGAGAGTCGAGCCGGGTGTGCCTTGGGGAAATGCAGTCGACGGGCAGGAGCGACTTGGGGACTTCGAGAAGGGGTTCTATGGCATTACAGAGCCTCAGATAGCGGGTAAGACACGTCAAGGCCTCCCGCTAGCAACAGCTCCCATTTCGCAGCCCTTTGAACCTCATCGCCGAGCCTCTCTCTTTCTCTCGAGCCGAGGCTGCAATGGTAGAACAGAGCACTCTATGATTACTACGAAATGCATACACTAATACTACAGCTTCAATCTGGGAGGATCTTGCCCACTGGTAATGGCGGCGGATTGTCGAACGCCTCGTTCCATGCGCTCAGCGCTCCTCCGCCGAGAGTGAGAGCTACGCCGAGGAAGTTGAGGGGCGAGAGGGACAGGCCGAATACGACGGTGGCGATGATGGTGGTAAAGGCTTGGGAAGCATGGCCCGAGATGGCCATTGCTGGCGCTTGAGTCCGCTTGTCGCATAAGATTCCAACGAGGACGAGGCTCCAGGCCAGCGAGCCATTGAGAGCGATGGAAGCGACGTGGCCTTTGGTGAAGTCGGGTCCGATTATGAAGCGGTAGAGATCGCCCATCTCTCCGTTGGCCCAGGAGAAGAAGAGGCAATGGACCATCGACTGGGGGCTGATGCGAGCGACAATGTCGAGGGGTTTGAGAGAAAATCGGTCTTGGAGGAGGTGAGTGGTGACGAGAGATTTGGCGGAGGAGAGGATCATGGAGGTGAAGGTGAGGAGGGAGCCGTAGCTGTGAATATCGGGGATAGAGTGAGAGGTGAGGACGACGCCGAGGAGGATGACGAGGAAGGAGGCGGTCGTGCGTAGTGAAGACTTTTGGTGAAAGAAGAGTATGGAAAGGAGAAGGGTGAGGACCGGGGAGAGGGCGCGAACGCTGATGTGAAACTGTGAAAAGAAGGCCGAGGTCAGCGATGGGCGAGTTTTCGGGCGAAGAGAGAAGTGCGCACTGGAACTGTCACCATCCTAAGGCTCAAGATGGAAGCCAACTGCTCACAAGAGAACAGCACCGCGACGAGCTTGACGATCGTCTCATGCTGCCCCGAGAGCCTCGTCGCCCGATACGAGCCCACTTTCGTCGCTCCTACAATCCCAATCGTCGCGAAGCCGAGCTGCACGACTCCGAGTAGCATCCATGGGAAGGGGAAGTAGCCTCGTAGTAGATGCTTGTTGGAGATGACGGTCGCGACCGAGAGGCAGAAGTAGCCGAGGAGGGAGGGGTCGAGGGAGATGACGAAGCGGAGGAATGTTTTGAGGGCGTGGAGGTAGGTATGTGGCGAAGTTACGGTAGCAATGGCGTGTGCTGCTGCATCTTTGCTCATTCGGCGGATGTCGAGCCCGTACTCTGGCAGTCGCGGTAGGCGAAGGAGCGGCGAGGAGGGCGGCGCCGGGGAAGTTGCTCGCGACGGAGCGGGTGATACGGTCGGTGTGGATCCTGGTGTAGGCGATCTCGAGCGCGAGAGGAGCATCGAGGCGTCGCCCGACCATCGCCGGCTCGAGATGGGGATGCGAAGGTCGCCTCCGAGTTCCGTCATTGAATGGGCGCGGGTGGAAGGGTAGCTGGATGGCGTGTCGAGATTGGACGAAGCTGCTTTGCGCCCCCGGTGCGCCTCATCGCCCCAGTTGTCCATCCAGCTCGGGTCGGGCGTGCTGCCCGGAGTGGCTTCTCGGACGGAGAGGGCAAACGCGCTACGCGCTTCCACCATGGCGGTGTGTAGCTATCCAATCGCCTGTTGATCCTCGGCGGTGGCAGCAGGAGTGCGATGTCGTGCAGAATGCGCGCGAGATGGCGCGTCTGAAGCGTTAATAGAGGCGCGTTTCTGTGATGGGAGCAGCGTGTGAGCCTACGAGGGCGCAGCTGCAGTGAGGGAGCTTACACTTGTGGTACAAAATACGATCCGAACAAGCAGCAGAAACGAGGCGAGAAGGCAAGCTTCCTCCTGGCCTCTCGTTCTCTCGACTCGACTTGGGCGCCAATCCGCCCCTCTCGGCTTACCCTTCTTCAACTCTCACCTCGTCTTCGCTTCTCTCGCCGCCCGTTGCAAGCTCTCTAGTAGCTCTCTGTGACTTCCTACATCACCTCCAGCAGCCTCCAGCTGTACCCTTCCCCACCCTCTCAAAAAACTCGAGACGCAAAGACCGACAAACGAAATGGCGCCGGCCTCGCTCACCAAGGATCTCAAGCGCAAGCACGGAGATGTTGAGACTACAGAGACGGCTCGTCCTCCTTACAAGCAGCGAGTGCTTGTTCTCTCCTCCCGTGGAATCTCGCAGCGCCAGCGACACCTGATGAACGACCTCACGGGCCTTCTTCCTCACGCCAAGAAGGGTGAGTCCGGTCTACAGCCTCGGTGCTGGCTTGAAAAGCTCACTCTCACTCCCCTACAGACGCCAAGCTCGACTCAAAGCACCAGCTCCCCCTCGTCAACGAACTTTGCGACCTTTCCAACTGCAACAACGCCCTCTTCTTCGAAGCTCGTCGCAAGTACAACGATCTCTACCTCTGGGCCGCCAAGGCTCCCAACGGCCCTTCCATCCGCTTCCACGTCCTCAACACCCACACCATGGACGAGCTCAAGATGACCGGAAACTGCCTTAAGGGCTCGCGGCCCATTGTCGTCTTTGACAAGCTGTTCGACGAGACTCCCCACATGAAGGTCATTAAGGAGGTCCTGATGAACGTGAGCTCTTCGCTCTTGCTCGCCCGACCTCGTCTGAGCCAGAGCTAACCCTTTTACCTCGCTTCGGCGTTCGCCCCTTCGCTCAGATCTTCGCCGTTCCCAAGACTGCCAGGCGCGCAAAGCCCTTCGTCGACCATGTACTCAACATCTCCATCGCTGACGGCAAGATCTGGTTCCGCAACTACCAGGTTCGTCCTGCTCACCCTCCCCTCCCTCCGCCGAGCGCCGAGCTGATCTTACGACCATCTCTCGCAGATTCTCGACATCCCTCCCGCCGATACCGAGGCTCCCACTTCTTCTTCAACTGGCGCCAAGGGCAAGGCCTCCAAGCAGGATGGTCCCAAGATGTCGCTCAACGAGATTGGACCTCGTTTCGTTCTCCAGCCGGTCAAGATCTTCGAGGGTTCTTTCAACGGCGCAACATTATACGAGAACAAGGGTGGGTTTTGCTCTCCCGTCCTCCACCCTTCCCTCCACTTCCTATCCCTCGCGCCGAGCTGATCTCTTGTCGTCTCGCAGAGTTCGTCCCCTCTTCCTCGGTCGCCGGCGCATACAAGGACGCCCGCGCCTCCAAGTACAAGGGTCGCAAGGGTCAGCAGGAGGAGCGCAAGGTGCGCAAGGAGGAGATCGACGGAGGCAAGATCGAGAACGAGCTCGAGACGAGGAGTGTGTTCGCGTAGGCTGCCAGTGGTGGAGAGGAGCGTGGAGCGTCGTAATGCAGGGTGGCTTTCCGGTTGTACAGCATTGTTTCATCGCCACGAGGGCTGGACACTGGGAGACTTGAGGCGAATGCTGGGCGCCCTCTTCCTCACCGCCAGAATCGGATGCCTCTCCTTCCTCCAGTGCTCTGCTCGGCGGGCACCAGCAAGGTTCTCGACTGGTTTATTAACGTGGCGACTGCAACGCAGGTGAG
>MWVB01000062.1:0-42282 GCA_003054985.1 Leucosporidium scottii | reverse complement strand
CCGGACCAGAGGTCGGCTTCGGCCGCCTTCACGAATCCGACGCGCTTGTACAGCTTGCGTACAATAAATGCTGCAGCGAAGAACATCGGCGAGCCGTATGCGAAGATACTGTTGTCAATAAGGGGCAAACGAGGTCAGCGCCGAGCTCTCAATCAATTCTTTAGCGACGGCGAGGGAAAGAGGCTTACAAGTCGGCAACGACCCATCCGCCGTTGGTGAAGACGTAGTATCCGTTTCCGAGGGTGACGATGACCGAGCAGACGAGTCCGATCCAGGCGGCGTACGGCTGGGCCCAGCTCTTGTACGGCAGCGAATCGCGGGAGACGCCTTGGACCTCGCAAGCCTTGCGCCAACGGAGGTAGGTGACGCACATGGCAATCCAGGTGACAAGCTGGAGTGAGCGAGAGAGCGAAAGTCAGCGTCAGGCGCGAGGAAAGCGGCCGAGCGAGGCCAGAGTTGCGCCGAACAGCTCGGCGACGGCTAAACGAGCTGGAGAGGGAGCTGGGAGGGTGGGAGACTCACCTGCGTTGCAGTCGCCACGTTAATAAACCAGTCGAGAACCTTGCTGGTGCCCGCCGAGCACTGTAGGAAGGAAAGGCATCCTACAGCGATCGTGATAAGGAAGGCGATCCATGGGACTCCGTTCCGGTTGACCTTGGTGACGAACTTGGGAGCGTAGCCGTCGATGGCAAGTCCGTGTAGGACACGGGAGCCGTTGAAGGCGAAGGCGGATCCGGCGGAGTAGATGGAGGAGAGGATTCCGGCGTTGACGATGTGAGGAAGGACGGGGACTTGAAGGCGAGTCATGGCGGCGACGTAAGGCGAGCGTCCAGCACCGGGAAGACCGCTCTTGATGGCAGCGAGGAGGATGGGGTCGTTGTAGGGGACCAGGATGCCGACGGCGAGAGCGGAGAGGACGAAGAAGATGATGAGGCGGTAGAAGACGGTCCTGAAGGCGGTGGGCATGATACGGCGGGGGTTGATGGCCTCTCCAGCGATCATCGAAAGCATGTCGGGACCGGCGACGGCGAAGGCGGCGCCGAGAAGGCAAGCCCAGAACGCCTGGAACTGGCCCGAGGCGCCCGTGGCCAAGTACTCGTGCACTGGACCAGGGTCGCGCCACGCCCTAAATCCGTAGGCATCGTGGATAGGGTTTCCGCCGACCATGGTGACGAAGGTGAAGAAGAACAGTCCAATCATGAGGGTGATCTTGCCGAGCACGACCCAGAATCTGTTGAGCCAGAGCGTCAGCAGTCGCCATCGAAATGTAAACCAGCTGGAGTGGTACTTACTCGCTCTCGGCGAACCAAGCGGACGACCAGAGGTGCAGGATGCAGTACGAGGCGAGCATGGCAGCAGGGACGATGGCAGGGTGAAGATTCTCGACCCAAAAGCCGAGGACGGAGTGGAAGGCGGTGACCTCGAAGCAGAGGAGGGAGGTCATGCAGAGGAAGTAGTTCCATCTGTGAGGAGCAGAGAAGAGGTCAGCATCGGTGGAGGGTGACTGAAGCGAATGGCGAGGTCGGCTCGGTCGCCGAAAAAGCACACTTACCCGGTCGCTACACCGAATGCATCGTCTACGTAGCGTTCCGCGAATCGAGTGAAGCTGGATTCGATAGGTAGACTGTAACCAGCGGGCGGAAGAGAGCGACAGCGGAGGGTGAGAACGAGAGTTGGACGGCGTGAGAAGGGTCGACAGTCAGCTCCAGTGTGCAGACACAATAGTCATCAGCAATGTTACTTACGCGCAGACCATCTCTCCCTGACACTCGTTGACACTGCAGATGCGAAGGAGCCGAAGGTCAGCCGCCGCTCCTTTCTCGACCGAATTCTCCGCCGTCGGCCGTTCGGTTGCTTCCGCTGTAAGGCCTCCGAGTAGAAAGTAAGTGCTCACCACCAGATGACGGCACACCAGATGATGTAGGCGAGGAGAAGCATGAGAGGTCCGCCCTAGAGAGAGGTCCGAGTCAGCGAGAAGGACGACGGCGCCGAGCAAGGAGGGGAAGAGGGCTCACCTTGGTAAGACTGGAGCCGATAGAGACGAAGACGGCACTGTTGACGATGTACCAAAGTAGGTCAGTGGAGTCCCAGCGGTATTTAACAGCCCTCAGCGCCTCTCCCTCCGCCACCGCTCGCCCCCTCTATCGCCTCCTGCCCCTCTGCTACACGGCCCACAGCCTCCAAGGCCAAGCCGGCAAGTCACTCACGTTCCAATGACACCTCCAATCGAGTACAGGTTGACCTGGCGCCTGTTGATCACTCGCTTGGTGCCGGTGGTGTGGATGGCGGCGGTGGTCGAGACGACATTGTCAGATGAGGAGCCCTTCTCGTCAGTGCTCGAGGATGTGCGCTTGAAGTCGGCCATGTCGGTGGAGGACGAGGACGAGGGAGATGTGAAGGATAGGAAGGAGAGAGAGGAAGCGAAGGAGGAGAACCTGGAGGATTGCAAGGCGGCAGGAGAGATTTGGGCGCTAGTGCCCGGCGTGGGGAGAAAATCGAGCGGGCGCGGCTCTGCCAAGACGTTCGAAAGATAGGCGAGAAAAGCGTTCAAAACGGTCGTCGCCACGTATTTGAGTCAAGCAGCTCGCCTTCTTTGCCACTCCACCTGTCGGTCGAGAACCGTGCACGCCCTCTCCTCCCCCTGCTGTAGCTTCCTACTCGCCTCGGGCTGCTGCTATCTCGCAAGATCTGCAATCTAGCGTTGTTTGGCAATCCTCGACCTTCTCCTACCCCGTGAAGCCCCAGAGAACTCGGACAAAAAGAGCCAGCGAGAGAAGGTCTGCTCGAAATCTCCGAAGAAAAAATCTCGGACAAGATGGCAGACAAGAGCGGTTCGTCTGGGAGCCCCTCCCGATTGACCTGCACCGTCCGTCCAATCGCATGCGCCATCCGCCATCCGCGCGAAGCCTCGGGCTGCTGTTCAAGCAGTCTCGGCGCCAGCAGACCGAGCATCCGCGAGAGCCAAGCTGATAACAGGCGACAGCGAGCGTTCGCGATGCCGGCTTGCTCGGTGTTCCATCTCCACCGCCATCCAGGCGGGTCAGCAGGTCAGCAGGGCAATGAATCAATGAGCCCATCCGAATCCGCCGACGGGGGGATCGGAACGACTGCTACTTGAGTTACTCACTTCCAGGCAGCGGAGAGGCAGCGGAAGTATGGCAATCTTGCTCCAGGCTGAGCTCAATGGTGGGGATTTGGCAGCTGCCCCGTGGCATCGCAGTGCGCTCCCAAGGAGAGCGATGCACCGAGGGCGAGGAAGTCGGCTTGTGGGCTCACTATCGACAAAGAGCTCGCCTACAGAAGCCAGGTGAAGTCACTGTTGGTAGAGAAGAAGCTCAGAGCTGCTCACCTCACCGAAAGAAGCCCCACTGGATCGCTACAAGTCGAGCGAGTGCTCCGAGAAAAGAGCTCGGCGATGATTCCACCCGTGTTCTCCGGAGCTGAAGCCATCCTTAGGACCTCCGAGCATCTTGAGCAGCTCAAATTAGCTAGATCCTGCATCGTGATGCGCTCAAATAAGCCCAAAAGCTCACTGAGACGGGACTTAATTGCTCAACTTGTTCAACGAGGTGACCGGCGAGCAGAGCAGCGAGACTGGCCCGTTCCACCTCGCTCTTGGAGCGCGGAAGCAGTGAATATCCGCGCATGAGCCTCCCCTCTTCCGCTGCTCTACCATCCACTTCACCTGCAGCCTCTCAGCGGAAAGAAGGGGTCAAGCGTCGAGCTGAGCCGCAAGCTCCAGTCAAGCAGCCTTTCGAGAAGCAGCAGCAGAGTAGGAAGCCCGAAAGCTGAGCCAAAACACTGTTGGGGTACAAAATGTCGTCGTCAAACTCGAACGACGAGTTGTGGAGGAGAAAGCGCATCGCAGCTTGCTTCGCAGCTCTCCCTCCGTCCGTCTCGTTGCTCTGTCTCTGCTTGCTCTTGGTGTTCGTGTAGCTCGTCAGGCTCCGAGCAGACTATACCCAAGTAGGACGACAGTGAGCTCTTCCTCCTTGCTGCAGAGCTCTGACCAACGCTCGCGCCGCATCAACACGCTCACCCTCCCCTCGTCGCAGTGTCGACCGGTTCGCCTGTGGCCCAATTGCGCGTGCCGCCGCTGAAGTACTTTGCATTGGCAATTGGCGCCTTCGTCGGTCTACATTGGATCGCGGCCCTCTCCTCACCTTCTTACGCGGCGACCGCTTCACTGTCCGCGCTCTCTGGCCGCCTTCTGGGATCCGACGGCACGCCAACAAGCTGGCTAGGAGGAAACCGGAATGGTCAAGCTCAAGTGGTGCAGCAGGAGGAGCTCGGCATGTCGTCCTCGGCCTCGAACTCGTCGAGGGTCAACGCCGCGTTCGTCATTCTCGCTCGCAACTCGGACGTCTGGTCCATCGTCGAGTCTATCCGGGGTATGGAAGGTGAGTAGCTTACCTGGTCCCCCTCCGCTGTGCGAAACGGGTGCCAGTAAGATCGAAGGAGCTGGCTCAGAGGCGCCGCCGAGCTGCTCTCCCTTGGCACCCTCGAACCGCTGCTCTCGAATCGCGTACAGAGCTGACCCGTCTTCGCACCTACAGATCGCTTCAATAACAAGGGCTACCACTACCCTTACGTCTTCCTCAACGACGAGCCGTTCTCAGAAGAGTGCGAAGCCATTCAGCATCGCTCGATTACGCCGGCCGAGCTGACACTTCGCACTGATCATAGATTCAAGAAACATACCAGCGGCATTGCTAGCGGAGTATGCACGTACGGGACCATCCCGAAAGCGCAGTGGAAGAACCACGGGGACTGGATCGACGAGGAGCGGGCTGCCAAGACGAGGGAGGAGATGAAGGCCAAGGGAGTGATCTATGGCGATTCGGTGTCCTACCGTGAGATGTGTAGGTATCAGAGCGGTGAGTCTCCGTGCTCGTTATTCGCCCTCGGTGCTGTGGCGGCTCGGCGGAAGACGACCGACCGAGCGACGGAAGAACAGAACGTTTCTAACTCGCTCTCTGCACTACAGGATTCTTCTGGCGACACCCTCTACTCGATCAATACGACTACTACTGGCGCATCGAGCCATCCGTCAAGTATTGTGAGTCGGGCCTCTCCAGCTCGAGCGAGTTGAGGCTTCGGCGATGGCTTTGGCTCCCAGTCTTCGCACTGCTATACCGAATCCCGCTCAAGCACTGATCTCTTCGATACTTGACAGTCTGCGACATCGATTACGACCCATTCAAGCTCATGGTCGACAAGAAGCTCAAATACGGCTTCACAATCTCAATTTTCGAGTACGCCGAGACGATCACCACCCTTTGGGACACTACCAAGGAGTTCATCAAGACCAACCCTCAGCATCTCGCCAAAAACAACCTCATGAACTGGGTCTCGGACGACAATGGCGAGACCTACAACCGCTGTGTGAGTCGCTGAGAGGGGAGATGCTGGCTGGAGGTGGGAAGCTGACCTGTATCTCTCGATTTCGCGAGCGCAGCACTTCTGGAGCAACTTTGGTAGGCTGCACTCTCTCGATCTCTCTCGGTCTCTCCCGTCGGCGTCCCTGCTGATCTGTTCCCTCTTGCAGAAATCGGCGCGCTTGACTTCTACCGCTCAGACGCATACCGGGAGTACTTTGAGGCGTTGGACCAGGCTGGAGGGTTCTTCTATGAGCGGTGAGCTTCTTTCCGACCTCCTCGTGCGTTCTGTCAGCTGATTCGCTTCTTCCGGAAGATGGGGCGACGGTGAGGCTTTCTCGCTCGAAGCGTGAGCTGGAGAGAGAACCCTGACGCTCTTCTTCCACAGCCCCGGTACACTCGATCGCGGCCGCTCTCTTCCTCAACAAGGACGAGGTGCACTTCTTCTCCGACATTGGCTGTGAGTTGCAGAAGCGTCGATCAAGTCATCTGCGCCGAGCTGACCTTTTTGGCCAATAGACCGCCATGAGCCGTTCCGTTCGTCTTCTCACTGTTTCAGCACTTCCGCACGATATCTAATCACCTTCTCTACAGAGCACTGCCCGCAAAACGCTCAAGATCGCTGCTATTGCAACCCCGGAGACACCTTCGAAACCCACTGGTATTCTTGTACTGGAAAGTACAAGAGCATCATGGGGCTGTAGCGTTGAATATTTCAGGAAGTCAGAGCTCAAGGAAGGAGACAGGTCAGCGAGCTTAGAGCGCTACGTTCGGCGAGGGGGATTTCGGCGCCGAGCAGCACGCAAGGGGGCGACCGAAGCAGAGCTAGTAGTCGCGCGAGAGGGGTCAAGGACACTGTACATACATTACGATACCCTTTCCTCGTGCTCGTAGCGATATCTGCGACCTCCGCGAAAGACTTGAAGTTCTGGAGCAGGCGCGCTTCGCCGCCGGCTGCTCGCTTAGACTCCAACTTCATCGACATGCGTCTCCAAGTCTCGTCTTCAGCGCTCTGCGTCGCTGGACTGCTTCTACCAAGTCTAGTATCAGCAGCGCGTAGCTCCGCCAAGGTCTCCAAGCGCGACAAGTTCCGCTCTCTCGTCAAGAACGGCGTCGTCGAGCTCAACTCGGCTCTCTACGATGAACTCACCGATGGACCGAGGGATTATAGTGTCAGCGTGGTCTTGACGGCGATGGCGCCGCAGTACAAATGTGCGCCTTGCCAGTGAGTTCTGTCGAGCAGCAGAAGGCGCGAAAGGAGCTGATGCGTGTCCTTGCTCGTTGCGCAGGCTTATGGCGCCTGAGCATGCGCTCGTGGCCAAGCAATGGAGTGGAGTGCGAAGGTCGGATGATCAAGAGCACTTCTTTGCTGTGCTGGACTTCGCCAATGGCCAGCAGGTCTTCCAGAAGGTGAGCACAGGCTGGTGGTGCTGCGCGGTCGTCGAACAGAGGCGGCTCGTAGTGAAGTCGACCGTTCGCTGACTCCGTTCGTCACTCTCTGCAGCTCGGGCTTCAAACGGCGCCGACGTTCCAGCTGTTCTTGCCCACCGAAGGCCCCCGAGCCAGCTCCAAGCTCACGGCGGATACCTTCGACTTTGGACGGACGTGAGTTGCTTCGAATGGTTGAAGCTGGTGTCGAAGAGAAGCTGACTGACTCTTCCCTCTCTCACGAGCTCAGAGGATTCAAGGCCGAGGCCATCGCCGCCTACGTTCGCTCGACCGCCAACCTCCCCTTCGACTTCTCTCGTCCTATTGACAAGGCCAAGCTGTTCTCAACCGTCACCATCGCCTTCGCTGTTCTCTCGGCTATCTGGCGCGCCCGCCCCTACCTCAAATACGTCGTCTCGTCGACCTACCTCTGGTCGGCCGCCACGATGGTTCGTGCTCTCCTTTTTCTACTCTTCCAGGTGCTTGTGCTCACTTTTCGCTCCCTTGCAACAGATCATCATCCTTCTCATGACCTCAGGCTACATGTGGAACCAGATCCGACACCCTCAATACGTACAAGTCGCCCAAGGAGGTCGCCTCAACTACGTCGCCGGCGGCTACTCGGTCCAGCTCGGCGCTGAGACTCATATTGTCTCCGTGATCTGTTAGTCGACTCAATCGGACGCTTCTCTCGAGCTTCAGCACCCCGCTGACCTCCTGCGATCCCTCAAAGACGGCATTCTCGCCTTCTCGGCCTACACCCTCGCCTTCACCCTGCCAAAGGTTTCAGATCCCACGAAGCAGCGCCTCGGCGTCTACGTGTGGACCGGAATCTCGGTGGTGATGCTGGGCGTGCTTCTCAATCTCTTCAAGATCAAGCAGGGCGCATGTGAGTTGAGCTAGCGCTTCGGCGTTGACGCGGCCAGCGACTGATCCTCTCCCGCTTGTCAATGCCTCTCCACAGACCCCTTCCAACTGTTCTGAAGCAGAATTCAAAACAAATGCAACCAGAATGGACGCACTTCCAACTTCAGCTGAAGAGCCAGCTGCACAGCGAAGTCAAAGAGAGTCGGAAGTGGTTTCGGACTTGCTTGTCCTTGCGAAGATGCCAGAGTGAGTCTGATGCGAATGGCGCTTGTGCGTTGAAGAGAACGCGGTAGCCGGCGAGGTCAAGCCGTAGCTTCTGAAGTCTGGTATAGATCACTTTCGCCGCATCGCCCGTCTCGCGAAAGTGCCAGCTGCAGGTCTTTCACTCCTACCTCATCTCGTCTCTTTCACGGCGGCTGCAGTCTAAGCAACCTCTCGACCCACTACAGCACTACTCGGCAGGCCACGCGACACCAGCAGCCGTCACCGCGCGGACCTCGCCAACCGCCTCTCGAGCACACCCCACTCGCTTGGAGCCGCATCGGCCTCGCTTGCTCGCCGCTCGTCTCGCCTGCAGCAGACTTGACGTACATCAGGGTAACCCCTTTCCTCTCGGCGTCTACTCCGCGCCAGCTGTAGGCCGTTGGACGTTGGCCGCCTGCCTCAGCTCAGCCGCCAGCAGAAGCAGCTCGTCAAGGGCCTCTCTTGGGGAGCAGCTCGCTTCTAGCTGTAGACCCCAGAGATTAGGTGAGCTCTCATTGCCAGCAGGTTCAGCTTCTGTAGCCCATGGTGGACGTGTGCTGGAGCCACAGCGTGTTTAAGCTGAGGTCGCGCGGCCGAGTAGCGCCTTGCAGACGTTGAACGCTGTCACATGGGCTCCAGGCTGCACATAGTACAGTGGATGGAGCGCTGACCTCTTGCTCTGCTCCCCTACAGCAGCGCCGGCTCATTCAAGCCTAGCGCTCAATCGCTCGGGTCAACAAGCCGCTGATGTCCTACAATTCGCGGGCTCCCTCGCCCAGGCCGTCGCTAGCACAGCTCCGTGCACCTTCACGGCAAGACTCGAATCCGCCAAGTCCCGTCGTCGCTTCCCCTTCCACTTCGCCCTTCGCATTTCCCCCTCCCCTCGCATCGACCTCCAACGCAGCGTATCAGTACCCTCCGCCTCTCGCCTCGGCAAACTCGTTCAGTAGCAACCTCAGCACCTCCACCACCGCCTCATCCGTCAATGGCACCGCCCGCTTTCATGAGGCTCTCGCTTCGCTTCCCACCTCTCGACATCGCCTGACCGAGTCGACCTCCTCGGAAGCCAGCTTTCGCTTCCCTCCGGACTCGGCAAGCCCTTCAGGAGAGAAGGCGTTCGATGCATTGCAGAGGGAGTTCGCGCCCCCCGGCGGCATCGTAGGCCTCGGCTTCGAGGAAGACGACGAGCCATCGCCGTCCTCTCGAGGGCCGAGCCCGAGGTTTGGGAGGACGTTCGACGAGCCAGGAAAGATTTATGAGGAGCCAGAGTCTTTCAGAGGGCTCGAGGCTATGGCCGAACGGACGGTGAGGCGAGGGAAGGAGAGGGCAGATCAATTCGTCGGCGCCGAGGAGACGGCGAGCGAGATGCCCAATCAAGGAGGTCGTCTCGATCGCAGTACCGGCTCGGTCGGACTCGCTGGTATTGGGAGACCGGCGTCAATGGACATGGGCGGAGGTGAAGGGACCGGCGACGCCGACACCAGCTTCGACTTTCTCCTCTCGCCGCCAGCCTTCGATGCTACCTCGTCATCGGCCAAACATTTCGTGGCGGCTGCAGGAGACGTCCCGAAGCCAAAAGGTCGGGATCGCACGTTTCCCGCCCCGCTACTCCTCAAGAGCGATCGGAACCGACCTTTCGCCGCTCCCGCCAGTCCCGTCCTCGGCGTAACAGCGCCCCTCGTCATCACGCGCAAAATGTCAGCGTCCTCAGCATCGTCTGAAGAATCAGCGACCTCTCCTGCACCCCCGCCGTCGACGAGCCAAGCGCCTTCGCGATGGGCAGCCCCGTCCTCGTCCTCCATGCCGCCTCCCTCTATGGCCGAGAGCAATCGCACCAATCTCCCCTACCAGCAACATCGTAGCAAGACCTCGTCGACTTCCTCCTTCACTCATGGTACCTCTCCATTGGCGTACTCGCACTCCTCTCAGCACTCGGGCTCTTCCGCCGTCACCGCGGCCTCCCCCGTCATCACTAACGGGGGCACCTTCGCCGCGCCTCCTCCTCCCGCTGCCACCGCGCCTTCCGCCTCGACCACCACTACCGATCCTCCAGCCGCACCCGAACCGCCCATCACCCCACAAGCTCTCCTCCTTCATGTTCGCCTCCTGCGTTCGCCCTCCCAGCCGATGGCGCTCTCGCAGTCGCAGGGTCCCCTCTCTCGCCTCAACGCTACCGGTACTTTCTCTCAACCCGCCAGCCATCAGCGGATTCGTTCGGCGGGGTCTACGGCGTCCGACAACGACGCCGAGTCGCCGACGCAAGGACCGACGATCGGGAAGCTCGACACAGTCGATTTGAGCCACAAGCGGATCGCAGAGGTGCCCATCGAGGTGGTGCATGAGCTGCAGGATGAGGTTGAGAAGCTGGCGCTCGGCTACAACTTGCTGAGGGACCTCCCTCCGCACTTTGTCGCTCTCGGCGGCAAGCTGAGGTACCTTAACGTGCGAGTCAACGTCTTGACAACCTTCCCTCAAGTGGTGAGTATCTAATCAGGCGATGAAGCGCCGAGGAACCGTCTATTGATCGCTCCTCTTTACATCGCAGCTCTGCGAGATGCCGTCGCTCGAGATCCTCGACATCAGCCGCAACAAGATCAAGCGGTTACCGACCACTCCTGGCTCACTCGTCAACCTCAAGGTTAGCTTTCGATCTTTTGGAGCTTGCCTGCGCGGCTGACCTTCTCATCGTTGCTGCAGGTCTTCTCCATCGCCAAGAACCGCGTCAAGCGTCTCCCGACTTGGCTCGCACACATGAGCCACCTCAAAGTGCTCAAGATCGACCACAACCCTCTAGAGTGGCCGCCGAAGGACATCACCACTTTCCCCGCTAGCGGGTCGGTGGGCGGTGGCCCCGGGGCCAGCATCAGCAAGGTCGAGGAGGCCGAAGAGATGCAGAGGTGGCTTCCTACGCTGCAGAGATGGGTCAGGGATAATGCGTTGAAGGAGAATGGAAGGGAACGGGCGAGAGAAGAGCCTCGTGAGTACAGCTGGAGGGCGCCCCGCCCTGCAGCCTCGCTGACTCGCTCTCGGCTCTCACCAGAATATGATCGCCGGCGACGACCGTCGGTCATGAGTCAGACGACGTGAGTATCCCGCTTGGCGCCTGACTTGTAGCTGTCTCACTCCGTCTCTTCGACAGCGACGACGAGCGGTCGAGCTCAACCCACCACGACGAGCGCTCCATCGAGTCGACCGTCACCCCTCGGTCAGGAGGAGTCCCTCGAACAGAAAGCGCTCGCGTCATGATCTCTCCTTCGACCCCTTCCAGCGCCACCTTCCCTCGAGGCCGCGTCACTCCTCCCTTCACTTCGCATGGTCCGCCACCTTCGGTCGTCCCGGAAGACACGCTCGAGGAGGATCCATCGCTTCGGCATAGTCGCAACGCCTCGCACTCGACTACCCAGTCGCTTCACCCCGAAGCTCGTCCCGCGCTGCGATCTAAGAAGTCGCTGCCCGACCTTCGACAGAGCCACGCCGATATCCTCGCCGAGCGGCGGACAGGAGCGCTGCCCGAGGAGGAGAAGACGCCGAAACCCGCAGTTGGAGGAGCTCTTCGTCGCCTGAACCAGGAGCGGCCGCTTGGCATGGTGCACTCGAACTCGGCGCGCGCTGCTCTTCCAACCCAGGCATCGATCGCCACCGCACCTTCAACGACGAGCTCTGCGCCTATTCCTCCGCCGACCTCCCTCATCCCTCGCTCGCAAAGTGCTCGACCTCTCCCAAGCGCCACGGTCAAGCCTTCGACCGCTCGCGCCATCGCCGCCGGCCCCAACACGACGATAGCCAAGGTCAACTTCGACGGGGCCAAAACGAAGCGGGCGCAAGTCGACAGCAATGCACCTGGCTTCGATCGCAATAGCGGCGCCTACTTCCGTCGTCTCTCGATGCTACCGACCTCGACCATCAGCAAGGCCGTCCCCGTCACCCTCCTCGAGTTCGCCGATGCAATTCGCGGCATCCTCTTCTCCCTCTCGCAAATCTACTCGGCGCTTCGTCAATTCGTCGTCTTCGCTTCGCAGGATCGACTACCAGCACCCATCGCGCGGCTTATGGGAACGGCGGATGGAACCATGAGCGACCTCATCAACGCACTCGACCGCTTCGACTCGCTCTCTCGGCGAGGGACGCCCAGCCCCAACATCGTCCGCGACATCTTCATCGCCTGCCGAGAGAGCGTGACGACCTTCAAGCAGCTCGTCGCCGCTCTCGGTCCTCAGCTGAAGTCGCTCATCGCCACGGCCGACGTTCGCTACACTCGCACCCTCCTCCTCATGCTCTACGGATCGATGGGCGAGATCGCCAACTCGTGGAACGCCGTCTCGCCGCTCCTCGCCGAGATGACCTCCATCAGTGACGATCCGTCTCTCGCGACCCTCATCCTCCAACCGCCAACCCCCTCGCCCACCCTCTCCAGCTCGTCCTCGCGACCCAAGAACGGCGGTTCCGGTACTCTCTACCGCGCCAGGTCCAAGACGAGGCGACATGCTGGATCGTTCAGCGTCGAGGACGTGCAGCTCGGCGCCGTCCTGCCTCCCGCTCCCGTCCCCGACATGCCCGGCTTTTCGTCCGAGAACCCCTTCAACCCCGGCACCGCTCCTCATCCTCAACTCTCCGCTTCGACCTCTTCACTACAGGACGACAACTCGAACGGTGGAGGTACCATCAAAGCACGGCCGTCCAAGACGAACCGAGGACCCGGCGCCATCACCCTGCCACCCTCGATGGGCTATCGTGACATGGTCATGAAGGCGTTCGAGCAGCCTATGACTCCCGGTGCGGGCGAGCTCAACTTCAGCGAGCCTGATGGAGGAACCACGAGCAACGGCGCCGGCGCAGGAGCAGCCCCAGGAGGGTCGACTTACCCTCCCACAGCGGGCATCGTCACGCCATCTGGATCCTTCTCTCTACCGCCTAGCGAGGGACGAGGACGTCCCGTCTCCACCGCCAACGCCGATGCCACCTTCGTCGACATGGCCGAATCGACCATCACCATCGCTCGGTCAATCTACGCCATGCTCCTCGACTCGTTCGACGCCGACTACGACGGCGATGATGATGGCTCCGGGGTGCTCATGCGAGAACTGGGACCTCGGCGAGTCAAGGAGTTGACGGACCTCTGCATTCTCGGCAACGAGACGACCACCAAGTTGCGAGGAGCGCTGGGAAGGGTGAGGGCGCCCGATTCGAGGGGCCCGCTCAAGTTTTCGCCGGCGGATGCAAAGAGGCTGGGAGATGAGGCATATGCGTTTGTGCAGGTGAGTCGTGTCTTGGGTCTCCTCGACGTGCACCAGCTGAGTTCTCCGTCGCCTTTCGCAGACCGTCATTCGATTCGCCAAGCTCGTCAAGGCCATCTCACTCGAGCATGGGTTCGCTCCTCGCATCCGTGAAGGAGTCGGACAGCTCACCATCGCTACTCGCGAGCTCGCCAAGTCGCTACACACGGCCACCTCCTTCCGCCCCTCCGTACCCTCCTCCTCATCGTCTTCGGGCGGCGCTCCCACTCCTCGGCCCTAAGCTCGTCCTGAAGTCATTATGTTGTAGATTGGGCGCATTGCAGTCATTGTAGATGGATCGAACGATCGGCATGCTTCTGCGGATGAGAGCAGCAAGTCGAGGCGAGCAGCGAGCGCCGAGGGACCGAGAGCTGAGAGCTGAGAGGAGCGCTAACAGAGCGAAGGCGCAGAGCCGAACTTAGCGTCAGCACGAGCGTTCGGACGGGCCGCTTGTCGCTGTATCGTGCGCAGACCGACGTGTCGTTTTTCAACTCGATCTATCGCCAACTATAGCTTCCGCCTTCCCTCCTCAATCTTGGCCAACCGCGCCTTGAACTGCTCGAAATCGCCCTGCCTCTTCCTAAGCAGCTCCTCCGACAATGCGACAGCCGTGCGAGCTTTGTAAGTGGATCGCTCGACCAGACGTTGAGCGGCGACCTGTAGCGCGAAGAAGGGTCAGCGAGCGCGAGAAGCCAAGAAGAGAGACGAAACTCACCCCAAGATCCTCCTCCAATCCACCGGTCACCCTCTTCTCCACATCAACAAAGAACCTCTTCTTGGCCTTCTCCCACCCCCTCTGTAATCCCCACGCCGCCATCGTCGTTCCCAGCAACGCGACTCCCCCACTCGTCGCCAACTCGGCGTACTCCATCACCTGCATCCCCACTCCCAACGCCGCGCTTCCCAAACTCAAGCTCACTGCCGACGCGACGCTCTTCTGTGCGCGAGATTGGAGGACTTCGGCTGGTCCGCCTGGGGCGGTGAGTTGCGAGCGACGGGCGATGAGAGGGGAGGAGAGGGAGGAGGAGGAAATGCTGGAGGATTCGATGGTGGCTTGGGCGACAGTGTTCAAGAGGGTAGGAGAGTAGAGGGAGGATAGTGGTGAATCTGTGCGGGAGGACTGGGAGAAGGCGGGAGAGGAGGAGAGGAGGTTGTCGACTTTGGTGGAGAGGGAGGAGGACAGGGAGACGAGTCGGCCCGTCGAGTAGATGAGGTGCGATTCGAAGTGGAGGAGGTAGGTTGCCGAAGTGACGAGGGCAATTTCGGAAGTCAGGTCGTCGAGGCGGAGGGGAAGGAGGTACCAGGCGAGGCGGCCGTCGAGGAGGTTGCGCAATTCGGAGGAAGCGAGCGCGACTTCCTCGTGGGGGATCTTGAGGAGGCCATCTTCGACGCCGAGAGAGACGAGGACAGCTTCGGCTGCTTCCTTCGTCTCGAATGAGAGAGCAGCCACGTCCGAGGCAGCCTGGTGCAGCCGGTCGGCGATCTTGGCTCCCTCGAAGGCGGCGACGTCGACTCCCTTGGCAAGGGTATGGCGACAGGTTTGTAGACGAAGGGCTGAGGGTACACCAATCTCTGCGGAGGGAGTGTCGAGGGTCGACACTGCCTCCGCGAGGCGGTCCTTGAGCTGAGGGACGCCCGATCCGACATAGCCCGCCGAGAACTTCTCGTACGAGACCTCGTGCCCCGGTTCCGTCGGCGCAAGAGCTTCCAGCGCTTCTAGAGCTTGCTCAGTGGAGACGGCGCGAATCTCGGGCTGAACTTCGGGGGAGAGAAGGGTAGCGAGCTGAGCTTCGAGGGCTTTGGTCGCCGAGGGGTGGGAGGGTTCGAGGGTGTTGAGTGCGAGGATGAGGTTGGGCTTAGAGGCCAAGTCGTTGAGGATCGATCGAGTGGTGCTAGAAGTGAGGCCGCGAGACTCGGAGAGGAGGAGAACGACGGCGTCGGAGGAGTAGAGGGCGTCGAGGGAGGACTGGAGCGCCGGGACGTCTGTGGAGCGTAGAGATCAGCGGGGCGGGACTGGGAAAGCTTTCATAAAATCCTACCTCCGTGTACAATCTCTACGATGTCTGCCTTGTTATCGCGTAGCCATGGCGAGGGGATGGCAACCTCGTGAGCGGAGGTTTGCGTTGCGGTGCCGTAGCTGTGGGACGATAGATCAGTGGGAGGATACTCGGCAGGCAATAGCAAGAAAGCTCACGTAAGAGCGACTGCTTCCGGTGCATCTCCTAGCCGCCGAGACGCCAGCGCGACCGTGACCTCTCCATCGCTCGCGAGCGGATCGTCAAAGGCAGCTGTTACGAGCGCTGAAGCGCCGCTCTGCTTGTCTCCAACCACTATGGAGCAAGCCTTGATCAGCTGGGCAACTCGGCTGTAGCCCCGAAGTGCCTGCTCACCAGCTATCCGAGCTCTTCTCGGTTGCTTGAGGTCAGCGAGCGCGCCGTCGAGTCGGTTGGTCCAGGAAGTCTCGCGCAACAGAGGATATCGTCCTACAAGATCTCTGAGGTCTGCCAGTAGCTCCGCTGTTGTCAGTGGAGGTGCTGCTGGAGGTGCAGAAGCGGAAGCGGGAGGCGACGCGGCGGAGGAGAGAGGGCGAGCGCGAGCGAAGGGTGTCCGTGTTACTGATGTCCTGCAGAAGCATGGTCGGAGGCCAGCCAGCCGTCTCGGTGCTGGTGCCATCGTGTTGAAGTCCAAGTCGAGAAATGCGGGAGGAGCCCAACCTGCTTGCGAGCGCCGCGCTCCCTCTCTACCTTCGCCAAATCTCGTCGTTCCTAAGTCCCGACATGGCGCCTGCACCACTTTCGCCCGAGTTGGAAGCTCTGGCTGAATACTTTCAGAAGTGTGGATTGGCTCCTACCGCCAGCGTCGAAACGGTACGCGGCAAGGCCAAGGGACCAGCTCAAGCCCTCTTTACCGCCAACAAGCTCGAGGACAAGCAGCTCAACAACAAGCAGGGACTCTTCGCTCTTCAAGTAGCAAAGGATGGCTCCAAGCTCACCGAGGAGAGTCGGAATTATGCTGTAGAGGCCATCATCGACGGCAGGCTCAAGTCTCCCGACCAGGTCACGGGTGAGTCAACGCTCCTGCACGTCTTGCCGCCATCCTCTCAGCTCACTACATTCCGCTACAGCTGCCCTCAAGTACCTCGCCGCCAACCCTGCTCCCGTAGACGTTGCTGCCTTCGATAAGGCTTGCGGAGTCGGTGCGTCCTTTTCTTGCCCCGTTTCCGAGCTCTAGCGACTCACATGCAGAATCTACAGGCTTCTCCGCCACTCCCGAGGAGGTTCTCGAGCGTGTGCGCGCCTACATCGAGACCAACAAGGCCGACGTGTCCAAGCTCGGCTGGAACGGCATCGGAAAGAGCACCGGTTTGATGAAGGGCGACGATGGACTGCGCTGGGTGCCGACGTTGGACCTCAAGGGTACGGTCGAGAAGGTGTACGAGGAGATTTTCGGTAGCAGGGAGGAGGCCAAGGCGGCAGCAGCCTCTAACAAGGCCAAGAAGGTGCGTTTCGTTGCGCCGAGAAGGAAGGGGGCGCTCGGCTGATCCCTTCTCGTACATTAACAGGACCCCGTCAAGGCTTCTTCGACTGCCGCCGCCGCCGAGAAGCCTGAGGATATGTTCGCCACCGGATGGCTCTCACGACTGCATAAGCCGGGAGGAAACGAGCAGGTCTACCCCGAGCGCATGGCCGAGCACCTCAAGGCTACCGGCGGCAAGGTATTCACTCGCTTCCCACCAGAGCCCAACGGCTTCCTTCACGTATGTTCGGAGCCTCTCGAGTCACATGCCGCTTCAGAACGCTGACCTCGCTTTGGCCTCGCAGATCGGCCACTCGAAGGCCATCGCCGTCAACTTCGGCTACGCCAAGCACCACCTCGGTCACTGCTACCTTCGCTACGACGATACCAACCCCGAGGCCGAGGAGCAGATCTACTTCGACAAGATCCTGGAGAACGTTCGCTGGCTCGGCTACGAGCCTTACCAAATCACCCACTCGAGTGACCACTTCCAGGAGCTCTACGACCTCGCTTGCGAGCTCATTAAGAGTGGACTTGCTTACACTTCGAACGACACTGGTGAGTTGGCCTCTGTTTCCCTCTTCTTGTCTTGAAAGCTGATCGTTCTCGCTCTCTTCGCAGCCGAGGAGATTCAGGCTCAGCGCGGAGGCAAGAACCACGGACCTCGTCACCCTTCCAAGGATCGTGCCAAGCCCGTTGAGCAGTCACTCGCCGAGTTCGCCGACATGAAGGCGGGCAAGTACCAGCCGGGCGAGATGACGCTGCGCATGAAGCAGGACATGGATTCCTCCAACCCGACCATGTGGGATATTATCGCCTACCGCGTCCTCGGCAAGCCTCACCACCGCACTGGCACCGAGTGGTGCATCTACCCCACCTACGACTTCACCCACTGCCTCTGCGATTCGTTCGAGAACATCTCGTGAGTCGCTCACCGTCGTCTTTCGTCTTTCGCTCGAGAGTTAACCTCGCTTCTACCTTCTTACAGCCATTCTCTTTGCACCACCGAGTTCATCGGCGCTCGTACCGCCTACGAGTGGCTTTGCGACGCCCTCAAGGTCTACAAGCCTCGTCAGTCCGAGTACGGTCGCCTATCGCTCGAGGGCGCCATCACCTCCAAGAGGAAGCTGCTGCGTCTGGTGAAGGAGGGCCACGTCTCGGGATGGGATGATCCTCGGTGAGTTCGAGCGACTCGCCATCTCGAAACCCGCGCCGAGCTGACTTTCTCCTCCGTCTCGCAGTCTCTACACTCTCGTCGCTCTCAAGCGTCGCGGAGTTCCTCCCGCCGCCATCATCGCCTTCGTTTCCGATCTCGGCGTCTCTGTCCAATCCTCCCTCGTCCAGCTCTCCCGCTTCGAGCAGACCGTCCGCCAGCACCTCGAGACGACCACTCCCCGACTTCTCATGGTCCTCAACCCCATCCGAGTGACGCTCGAGAACCTTCCCGCCGACTTCCACCTCCCCATCACTAAGCCTCTGCACCCCAAGGACCCTTCGATGGGTTCCAACACCGTCCCCTTCACTCGCGACCTCTTCATCGACGCCGACGACTTCCGCACCGTCGCCGACAAGGACTTCTTCCGCCTCTGCCCCGGCGCCTCCGTCGGTCTCCTCAACGTCCCTCACATCATCACTTACGTCTCGCACGAGGTCGACGCCGAGGGCAAGGTTACGTCCATCGTCTGCCGCTACGAGAATGAGGGTCCCCTCGCCAAGACCAAGCCCAAGGCCTTCGTCCAATGGGTCGCCGAGCACAAGCCCTCCAACTCTCCCGTCCACATCGCCGAAACTCGCATCTTCTCCCGTCTCTTCAAGTCGGACGACCCCGCTTCGCTCGGCGACGACTACATCAAGGATATCGATCCCGAGTCGCTCAAGCGCGTTGATGGAGCGATCGTCGAGGTGGGAGTATGGAAGGTCATTGAGGATTCGCTCGAGCGGGCCAAGAAGGTCGTCGAGGAGCGCAAGGAGCAGGCCAAGAAGGATGGCACCGAGGCGCCGCCCCAAGTCGATGGAGTTGAGGCGATCCGGTTCCAGGGACAGAGGGTCGCTTACTTTGCGTTGGATTTGGATTCCGAGCTCAAGGAGGGTGGATTGGGCAAGGGAGAGGACAAGCTGGTGCTAAACTTGATTGCGCCGCTGAAGCAGGATGCTGGGGCTGGTAAGAAGGTTTAGGGTATCGATCTTCGATTGCAGTACATGCGCCGTTTTATAGACTTGCGGTTGCGGTTGAGAGCGAGTGAGCGGCTGTGAGCCGAGAAGGGCGTGGAGTCCAGAGCTGCTCGTCGGAGGGCTGCAACCAAGCAGGACCTCCTCGGTTCTCACCATGGGCAGGTAGGACGTCGCGCCTTCCCTGGTCTACCGGTTCGGCTCACTGCGCCGAGATGAGCAAACCGAGGGGACAGGGAGCGCCACGAGCCGAAGGTGGACCTTGTGGACGTCCGAGCGGCTGGGAGGTGAGCGTTGACGATCCAGAGTGTAGAGCAACAAAATGAAAGGCCGCCTCAGAGCCAGCGCCGCCTCTGTAGCGAGGCAGAGGGGCTGGAAACGGGAGCAAAAAAGTAATGACCTACCCAGGACTCGAACCTGGAATCTCCTGATGCGCTGATGATTCAATCGTAGTCAGACGCCTTGACCATTGGGCCAGCAGGCCGCTTGTTTTTTTTCTCTCCAACAGTCAGTGTCAATACCATCCTGCGCGTAACGCTTGACTTCTCGACGATGCATCGCAGGCCGCGGTCTCGACCGAAAGGAAGCACGGAGGGTCGCTAGAGCGCCGCACAACGGTGGATATATGGATCAGATGCTATCAGGGTTCTGCTGTAGCTCTCATTGGTCTTATACAACTGAGAGTAGGCGCTGCTGGGTGCTCGCAGCTCGCTGGCTCCATCGCCGAGGATGTTTCGAGTGTGAGGGTGCTCGCGAAGATGTCGCTCGCGGACAAGGTGCGTTTGTTTTGATGTGAGCCAGAACAAGAGCGGGACAGCTGTCCCAAGGTGTCCGTGGCGTCGCTCGCCTGTCGCATGACGACGGCTCGCACTCGGTGAGCAGGTCGAACGCGCCAAAGTATCACAAGATTACAGTCCTTCTTGCTCCCTCCGTGTATCTCTACAGACCCCCCACATCCCCGCTTTCTCGCTTTGATCCCCTCCGAGAAGATGTCGAGAGCGAAAGGTGAAATCGGAGCCGCTTCTCTGCCTCCTGCCACAACTTGCTCTCGTCTCGCTGTTCGTCGCTCCCGGGTCTCGTACAATCGAGCAGACGCACTGCTCTCGGGCAAAAATGCCACTGTGTGTGAGGATAGCAATGGGCCTTTCCTCGGCGGCGCCAAGCTTCTCTTCCGTGGCTGACTAGTATGCCCTCGCCTACCTTCCAAGGTCGCCAATCATTGACTTTCCAACTCGTAGCTGTTCTCTATACGAGCGAGGGAAGACAAGGAAAAGAGCTACTGCAAGTTTCGGGGGAAGTCTAGTAGCTCGTCGCCTCGTCGTCTCATCTCATCTCGCCTCAGTCGACCGATCTTCAACTTCTCCCCGTGAATCAGCTCACTCCTCCGCATTCCCGGAGCGCCAGATCGGCCCATGTGTTGACGAGACGTCTCGCAAGGCGATCAAGAAGAGCACCGAGCGCAACCCAGCAGAAGCGGGGCTTGCAGACCTGCTTGCCAGCAAGGGTGTGAGGCAGTTCAACAAAGGAGTGCATACCCTGCAGAGCCGCTGGGGATGAAGAATGGGCGGGAGGTGCGCTCACTCTCCGCTCACCAAGCCGGATCTGCGCGCTGTCCTTTTCGGCGACGACTCGGATGCCCACAGGCTTCAAGCCGAGCACAAGACTCGTGAGGTAAGGGCAGTGAAGTTGGAGCAGATGAGAGATGTTTTGGTGAACTACAGAGTAGGGACGCCACAGGAGCAGCACTTCAGCGCTGCCAGCCCTTTCGGTCTGCTTGCCGTCGGCCCGAGTGCGAGTCGTCAACATGCGAGCGACGCCACGTACACCTTTGAGCGGCTTTCCTGCCTTTACCGGGGAAGGTCACATCAGATGAAACACTCTCGTAGTCGAGGGAGATCCACCTGAACACTCTCAAGCTCGAAACATTCTCGGCGACGAAGCCAGCGAGCTGCGAGCACCCAGCAGCGCCTACTCTCAGTTGTATAAGACCAATGAGAGCTACAGCAGAACCCTGATAGCATCTGATCCATATATCCACCGTTGTGCGGCGCTCTAGCGACCCTCCGTGCTTCCTTTCGGCCGAGACCGCGGCCTGCGATGCATCGCCGAGAAGTCAAGCGTTACGCGCGGGATGGTATTGACACTGGCAGTCGACAAAAAAAACAAGGGGCCTGCTGGCCCAATGGTCAAGGCGTCTGACTACGATTGAATCATCAGCGCATCAGGAGATTCCAGGTTCGAGTCCTGGGTAGGTCATTACTTTTTTGCTCCCGTTTCCAGCCCCTCTGCCTCGCTACAGAGGCGGCGCTGGCTCTGAGGCGGCCTTTCATTTTGTTGCTCTACACCCTGGATCGTCAACGGTCACCTCGCAGGCGCTCGGACGTCCACAAGGTCCAACTTCGGCTCGGCGCGGAACTACGACCGTCCCCTCCCCCACGCATTGACGAGCACCGGGGAGTCTAGTCTACATTTCAAGCACATCTAGCTATCGTATATTTGCTCCGCCGAACCTTCACCCCTACGGCGCCCTCCGCATTGACCGCCTCGAGCTGAGCACAACTCCCACCACGATCGCTGCCGCTGCCATGGCCGTTGTGATGTGGAATGCAGTCACGTAGCAGTCACGCCCGAGTGTACACGTGCGGTCGGCGGTGGTGAAGAGCGACTCGTGAGTTGGGACATGGTGGTCATCTGCGAAGGGGAAGGGAGGTTAGCGACGAGACGAGGTGAAGAGAGAGAGAGAGAGAAGTACAGATCCGACCGAAGAGGTAGTTGCTTGATTGACCTGCAAGGTGCGAAGAGGATGGAGAAGGTCAGTGAGAGGCAAGAGAGGAAGATTCAAGCTCGAGGCCAGCGCACCGAAAAGTGCTGGGGCCAGTGCGAGAATGCCGTTATTGGACGAGAAGGTCTTCATGCCGAAGCGTTCTAGGATGAGGATGCCCGAGATGCCGAAAAGGGAGCCATGTGCGAACCTGCAGAAGAAGCGAGGTAAGCTCGGCGAAGGAGAGGTGGAGAAGCAGCCCTGCTTACCCAGTGAGAATTGTTGGAGCAGCAAGTCCATGCCATCCGTGCACGGTGGTCGAATGACTAGCCAGCACCTGCGAAAGGGCGTAGAGGCTTGCCGTAGATACTGCGAAGCGCGGAGATCAGCGATGTGAGCGCCGAGCCGTAAAGCTGGGGCTCACCGTTCCACCACACTCGCGAGAACCTCCATCGTGTGGGTGCACGATGCACTGCGTAGTCGCTGACGGAGCCCACGCAGATACGACCGAGGCAGTTGAAGAGGGAGAGGAGCGAGACGAGGCTCGCCTGCGAGACGGCGACCTCGGATGGCGGGATTCCCTTCAAAGCCAGGCTGCGGGTGACGGTTCCGAGATTGTTGATGTACATGAGTCCGACGCCGGAGCAAAGACCATTGAAGAGGAAGAGAAGCCTAGAGAAGATCAAGTCCAGTCAGCGAAAGCGAGGGGCGAGGTGAGCGCCAAGATAGCGCACCAGAAGTCGAGCTCGCGCGTAAGGGCCCACCCCGATACGCTACCAGCACTCAAGGCGGCCGCTGAGCCCTTCAGCGGCGTCCTCTCGGTCGGCGTAGACTCCTCGACCTCGTTCAGCGGATCGACCTCGTCGTCCGGCTGCTCATCCTCTTCCCTCGAATCTGCTGGCTCCGTCAGGCTCGGATGAGGCGAAGGTACCACGAAGAGGGCGCCGAGAGCCATTGAGATGCCTGTGCCGAGTGCGAGGAGGAGGAGGAAGGCGGAGGTGGGATCGGCCGCCGAGCGGAAAGCTGAGCGCCAGAGATTCGAATCTGCGTTGAATGGTCGGGAAGGTCAGGTGAGGATACAAGTGGAAGAAGGTGGAATCTTCTTTACAAAAGAAGGCGGAAAGGCCGAACGTCGAGAGAACGAGGGAGAGGGCCGTGGCTCGGTTCTTGCGATAGCTCTTTGCGACCGTGTTGCCGGCAGCGCTGAGGCCTGCCGTGGAGCCTGGTAGCGAGGAACGAGTAAGCACCATGCTATCGAGCTCGACTTACACACGAGACGCACCGATGCCGACCAACAGCTCCGCGAGAGCGACCCCGGCTACTCCGACCGCGCCGAACAGTCCATCCTCGCCACCAGCGTAGAGTCGCTGAATCACGAAGTCTGAAGGGAGCGAGAGTTCAGGGTATGTTCCAGACGATCTTTGAGAAGCACCCACAGCCCGTGAAAAGTGCCACTATTGCGAAGACGAGCAGCCGAGTTGGCCCATTTCGGTCGACGAAACGGCCGATGAAGGGTCCTGAAGGTCAGGATCAGCTTCGGCTCTGATTTGATAACCGGGAGCTTACCGCTAAGATACACGCCCATGTTGCCTGCGGCGCCGATGACATTCGTCTCCGTCGAAGTGAGCGAGAGCCTCGACGCGAGCTGAGGGGCGTAAGCGCTGTCGACAGAGGCGTCAGTGCAGCTCGGCGAAGCAATCAAGTCTCCCGACATACCTATAGACATAGTTGGTACCGCAAGAAAGGCCTACGATGCAGGCAACAGCCAGCGTAATTGCGCGCTGAGTGAGAGGCATGGCAGCTCGGCCTCGATGAGGTGAGAAAGGACAAGTGCGAGAGAGCTAGGATGAGAAGCGAGAGGCTCCAGAACGAGATGAATGAGATGCTGAAAGCGAGAGCGAGCGAGATGAGCCCCGAGAGCAAGTTGTGGAGGGAAGCGAAGGCGCGCGGCGCACGGGTTGCCTTCGCACTCATCTCGACTTCAGATCTCGACTCGACTACAGCCACTGGCGGACACTCACCACACCTCTATAGGGTTCCAACAGGTCGACAGCTTGTCTCTGATCTCACTACAGCGCTCTCCCACCGAAAGGAGCTCGTGCGCTCGCCCAGCGCCATGTTCTCGACTCGCCTGCACTCGTCCACCTCCAACTCGGCAGCGTTCGAGCAGTCAAATGCAGACCTTACGTTACTGGCACAGTCGTTATCCAAGTCGAAGCGCATCACCGACCAAATGACTTCGAGGTTGGGCGACTTCGACGACCGCCTCGCGAGGCTGGAGAAGGTGAGTCTCGCAGACTACACGAGAGCAGCCGAGGAAGGGGACAGTAATACTAACCTTGCTCCTCGCTGCACACTAGAGTCTGGTCCCGATTCACCGTCAAACGGGGAGGCTGACACGCGTGTCCAAGAGTGAGCTGCTCGTTCGGAGCTACTTGAGTCGCTGGAGCTGACGCTGTACACTTTTCTAGATTTGGAGTCGACCATTCGCTCCATCGATGGTCTACTCGGTCACCAGGATCTCGTCGAACGCGAGCAGGGCCTCATTCAAGCGGGGTAGGCTTGCGCCGTTCGCTGCACTCACTGAGACCTTGAGCTGACAAGATACTCCCACAGTCCAAATGCAAGCGATCTCAAACCCTACCTCGCCGCTCTCGACCGTCTCACGTCGGCTGCCGAGGCGCTCAGGAAGACCGACGCTCAAGGCCAGAGCGCGACTCTCACTCAGATGGTGGGTAGTCGAGCATGAGGTCGTCTTCGAAAGCAGGGCTAACCATTCGACCACAGGGAGCGCTCATCGAGCAAGGGGCGAGGCAGCTGGTCGCCGTCTTCGGTCGCTGGACGAAGGAGACCTCCCCGCAGATGGATGCTGGGTCACTGTACGACAAGGGTGCGCGCTTCTTCGGTTTTCCTCGGCTCTCACGCTCACTCGTCTTCCCTCACCAGGGAAGCCGTTCCCCGCCCTCTCCTCCTTCTACCTCGAAAACGCCATCCCTCTCATTTCTTACCTTCGCGCGCTGCCCGACATCGGACCCAAGGTCTCCAAGGACCTCGAGTTCACCTACGCCGACGTACGAGCGGGTTATGTCGAGGACAGTCTGAAGAACTGCGGCAAGGACGTGCTGGTGGACGCAACGCCAGCGTTGAGCGCTTCGCTGGAACGGAGAGGGCTCGGCAGGTTCCTCGACGTCTTCTTCTCGCTCGCCAAGGTGCGTGATAATCGCGACCGATCCTACCACCAAGAGCTGACCTGCTCTCGCACTATCAGTCTGAACACGCTTTGCTCGGCACCGTTTTCGCCAACGTCCCTCCTCCAACTCGGCGCGACATCTACGCCGCCATCCTACCTCCATCGCTCGGCATCCTCTACACCACTGGCCAGCAACTCAACACTCTTATCAAGAAGCAGCTGCACGCCCTCATCCCCATCGCCTTCTCCTCGTTCACCGAGCTGCAGGAGCGAGGGCCCGAGTTTGAGGAGTGGATTCGGGCCAAGGCGGCGAGGAAAGACAACGAAGTGGGAGAATTGCTACATGCGTTCAGAGGAAGCTGCCTGACGAGCCTGCCCGAGTTCATTGACGACACCAAGGTGAGTTTGGCCGCAGTTGCCGGCGTTGGAGAGGAGAGCTGACCCTGCTTCTTCCGCATAGCAATGGGGCACGAAGTCGCCAACAGCTGCCGAAATCTCCTCCGCCGGAGTCAGCCCGATGACCGTCAACGTGAGTCGTTGCGCTCGCTCGTTTAACTCGGCTCGACTGATCTCGTTTCTCGCGCAGGTCGTCAACTTCATGCGCCAGCTCTCGGACAATCAAGCGACGGTGGAGAGCTTCCTATCTGTGCTCGGCCCCGGCAACTGGGGAGGACCGCCAAATCGTTCGCCGTTAGCCAACAAGGACGAGGAGGATCCGAGCCTGCTCACTCGCTACCTCAGTGCGTCGCATGAGAGAGCGCTTATCCCCTCGCTCTACTCACCTCTTGTCCTCCTACAGACGATGTTCTCAGTACCCTCCTCACATCTCTCGAATCCCGCTCTCGCGCTCTCCGCTCACGGCAAGGCTTCTCTGCCATCTTCCTCCTCAACAACATCTCCTACATCCGTCGCGAGGTCCTCTCCTCTCAAGTCGGCGATCTACTCGGCGAAGCATGTGAGGATAGCCTCAACAAGAAGATGCGGTCGACCAAGGCCTCCTACCTCGAGATTTGGTCGCCGCTCGTCTCGGCGATGCTGGACGCGGGACTGGATCAGAGTGGAGCAGCAGGAGCGATCAAAGCGGGAATTGGTGCGGTCAAGGGAGTGGGAACGGAGAGGAGGGAGCTCAAGGATCGCTTCCTGCGGTTCAACGACGCTTTCGCCGAAGTCGAGGCGCTGCATCAGGTCGCCAAGCTGGACGAGGGAGAGGCGGAGCTGCGGGAGCGCTTGAAGGGCGAGGTGGAGAGGATGCTGATTCCGACCTACACCAAGTTCCTTGCACGGCATCGCAACGGCGAGTTCTCAAAGAGTGAGTTCGAGGCTCTCGGCGATTCTCGTTTTCACTTGCTGACCTCCTTGCTCTTCGCAGACCCCTCCAAATACCTCAAGCTTGATGCGGATCAGTTAGCATCTAAGATGGCGATCTTGTTCGAGTAGTGTCAGCAGTGCAGGTCAGTATGCTATACATCTCTTTGTCGTTTTCGCATGCTCTCTCTCCTCAGCTCGCTCGGCTGGGCTTCCTCCGCTCGCAGCTTCTTTCCCGCGATTCGCAGAGCTCGGGAGGATACACCTGAACATACGACTAGGACTCTCATTGCTCTACACCCCTCGCCGTTGCCTTCCGGCTCGAGGATTCCCCGTTATCCTCGCTCGCTCTGCCTCCTCCCTCGGTCTTCCTCCACTCCCGCTGCTTACCACACGGCCGGATCCCCCCCCCCCCGGCAAAGGTTATCTGGCGTGCGCAGGCGACGCGATGGTAACGGGGCTCGCGGGCGCAACTAATCGGACCTCGATTTCTCGCCTCCCCCCGCTATCGAAGACCAACTTAGCCTCATGAGACCATGCGGTCGACGGGCGACGCGCGAGGGTCGACCCGAAGGCTGGAGACTCTACGCACGCTGCTCGTCTCTCTCTTCCTCCTTCTCTCCAACGCACTACTCGACATGTCCAGCTCAACCGACTCGAAGACGGACCTTGAGAAGGTCGATGCCCAGCCCGCTCACCCCGCCGAAGTGGTGCTCGAGGAGGAAGTTGCCTGCGCCACGGGACCTTTTGCTCGTCTTACGCGATGGCTTGATGCTCAAGGAGTGGAGGCCCGAGGACTGGATCGTGTACCAGAGAGCGAGAGGGCGCCGGTGAGTGCGATGAGCTAGGCTACTAGGCGCGGGCGATAGAGCTGATTTGTTCCACCTCCGCAGGCTTCGGGATGGAGTCAAGTGAGTTGTGCGGGTCCAATTCGAGCGCCGTCGCCGTCGCCGAGGCTTCTGCTTCCCTCGAATGCTCGCCGCACAGAGAAACTCACCTCTTCGCCGAGCAGCTGTGCTTCTGGTTCTCCGTCAACCTGTCCTTCTCTGCGCTCGCCACAGGTTCGCTTGGAGCTCAATACTTTACGTAAGTTATCTACTGACGCAGAAACGCCACACCAACTGACCTCTCTTTGGCCCTCCAGGCTCGACTTCAAAACGACCGTGGCGGTTATCATCCCCATGTGCGCGCTGGGATGCTGCTTGTCGGCCTGGGTTGCCACCCTTGGACCCAAGTATGGATTGAGGACCATGGCCCTCAGTCGATTCGCTGGTGGAGTGCCTGTGAGTCTTTTTGAGCTCATCGCCGAGCATCGAAGTTGACCATTTTCGCGTTCGCAGGGCACATTCATCTTCTCGCTCCTCAATGTTCTCACCCAACTGTCGTGTAAGTTGATTCTGTGTTTCTCTTCCACCATCTTCTCGCGCTGATTGGCCCCCCTTCCAGACGCCGTCACGACCGCTCTCGCCGGCGCTCAGGCTCTTCGGGCGGTCAATCATAGCGTGTCTCTGATCGTCGGTATTGTTGTCGTTTCGGTGAGTGAATTCGAGCTCGATTGTACGGAAGCCGAACTGACCGCTCCCCTGCCCTCTTGCTTCGCTTCCTGCTCTCAGGTCGTCGTTTTCGTCCTCGCGATCTTCGGCTACAAATGGGTTCACCACTACGAGCGCTACTCATGGATCGTCTGCTCGATTATCTACTTCATCTGCTTGGGCTTGGGATCGAAGGGCGACTATCAGGTGAGGCTCGGCATTGTCGCGCGTTTTTAAGCTCTTCAATCAAGCTGACCTATCCTGCGCATTCAGACCGATCTAGCTACCCCCGACATGGACACCGGCAACGAGCTCATCGGCGACGTGCTCTCCTTCGCCGGCATCATGTTCTCCGTGTCCTCTGGCTGGACCTCGATTGCTGCTGGTGAGGAACTTCTTGCTACACGCTCTCCTGTGACGCCGTGTACTGACCTCTTTTACAAACAGACTACAACGTCCACCTGCCCGCCGATACGCCCTCGAGCCGAGTCTTCATGATCACCTGGCTCGGCACCTACATCCCCATCGTCTTCACCACTATCACCAGTGCCGCTTGGATGACCATTAGCAATCCCGACTACATCGCTGCTCACGATGCAGATGGTCTCGGAGGAATCGTTGGCGCCAGTGAGTTCTTCTTTTTCGACCTCGCTCGGCGTTTCGCTGATCTCTCGACGTTGCCAGTCCTCGGTCCTGTCGGAGGCTTTGGCAAGTTTCTTCTGGTTCTACTCGCCTTCTCTACCATCGCCGCCAACATCCCAAACACATGTGAGTTACCTCGCGCTTTTCGCTCTGAATAATCTCGGCGAACCCTCTCGGCGCTCGCTCTCGGCTTGAAGGGGGCGAAGGCGGCCCGAAAGGCTTGAGAGAAGCGCAAAGGGTGTGGAGTATCAGAGCTTGTGCTGACTGCTCTCAAACAGATTCGGGCGCTCTCTGCATGCAATCCCTGCACCCCATCCTCCTCAAGGTCCCTCGAGTGCTCTTCGTCTGCCTCTTCACCGTCATCTACCTCGTCGCTGCCATCGTCGGACGTGAGCACTTCAGGTACGTTACTGCCTCTCTACAGTCATCATCGACAACTCTTGCGTCGACTGCTTCCAAGCGTTCGGCCCTCGTTCGGATTCAACCCGAGAAATCGACCGCTGATCCGCCTCCCTCTCTGCAGTGAAATTGTCAGCAACTTTGCAAGCCTCCTCTCGTATTGGACAGCGTTCTTCACCGTCATCCTCGCCCTCGAGATGGTGTACTTCAGACGAGCAGGAGGACCCCTCGGCGGAATCAACCCCGACGACTTCAACGACTTCAAAAAGCTCCCACCCGGCTTCGCGTGCGTGGGAGCCATCGCCGTTGCCATCGGAGGGATTGTCCCTTCAATGGCGGAGACGTACTACACCGGTCCCATCGCTCTTGCGGTGGCCAAGCCTTACGGCGGCGATTTGGGTGAGTTCGGCGCACAGGAAAGGGGGAGAACCGGGGTGCTGACGCGTCTGACTCTCTACAGGCTTCGAGTTCAGTGCAGTGTTTACCTTCTTCTCCTACCTCCTCTTCCGCACGCTCGAGATCAGGTACTTCAAGCGCTGAGGAGGGGCTCGGTTCAGGCTCGTCGTTGGGGGTCAAGGGTGTAGAGCTGGTCTGCAATCTGTATCGAGATTCATGCGTCACTGCTCGTCAAGCTTGGTCTCGCTACTGCTATCGGCTCTTGGGAACCTTCACTCAGGGAAGGAGAGAGCAGCTCGAGTCCCTTCGCGGGGGTCGGCCGGCGTTCAGGAAGCACTGAAGGGATCTGAGATAATGCATACGGACAGCGAAATTATGCATGAGAGGTATGAAGAATAGGCTCCATCTTCTCAGCGAGCCATCGTCTGCTCCGCCCTCCTCGCGGCCTCCCACTCCTCGTAGCTCCTCGCCGAGCTGACTTGCGACGAGCGAGGGATCTCCCAACCTTGCTCTGATGGCTCGTAGACAGTGCGAGAGCGCTTGTAAGGTCCGTTGAAGGGTCGAGAGGTGTAATGAGGAGGAGAGACAGGAGTGGGAGGAGGAGCGCGAGGGGTCGGCGAAGGCGCCGAAAAGGGGGAGGTCGACGTGGTGGAGAAACGGCGGGCCGAGTTGAAGGACGCAGAGTGGGAAAGCGAAGGGGAACTTAGAGTATCGGGAGGGCTGAGCGACCCACGCTCGTACTCGACGAAAGAGGTAGGAGCGGAAGCTCGGCGAGGGAGCTGCTTGACCTTCGGCGGAGGAGGGGCGTAGTTGGTGGGAGGCGAAGGACGGCTGAGGGAGGGACGCTGAGCTTGATCCCAAGCACGCTTGCGAGCTTTGAGTCCTCGCTTCGTCTGGTGGCGTCGAGGATGAGTAAAGTGGCGAAAGGGTCAGCCCGGCCGAGGACTCGGAAGGGGGGAAGGACCGACTCACCGGAACGTCGATGCAGTCTTCCTCAAAGCCTCTACTGACGCAGCGAAGGCAAGGTCTCACATTTCCACAGCTCGTGTGATGCTTCTGCACAGCGCAAAGGGAAGCGGTGAGCGGTCGTCGGCGAGTTCGGCGATGACAAGGAGCGACTCGCCTGGCAAGGGGCACAAGCCCTCCTGCTCAATTTGCGCGGTTTGCGATCCTTGGTATACTCGTCCGAAGCGTACTCCGGTGAAGTCGGTGGCGTAGTAGAGGCGGGCCGGGCAGCGCTGCAAGCGATCTCCGGTCGAGAGTGGCGAGCCCGAGGAGAAGGGGAATCGAGAAAGATGGCGATATCGAGGGTTCGGAGGGAGGGGAGGCGGACGTGATGAGGATGCATTGGTGGAGAAGTGGTCGGGTGGTCGCCCAATAGGGTCGTGGGATCGTGGTGAAGGCTCCATGAAGAAAAGAAGAGAAGAAGAGAGAGCACCGAGGCGAGCTCGCTCTCATAAGTCCGATTTCCCCCCACATCATCGTGAAGACAAGGACGAGGAGATGGGTCAGCTGGTGTCCGTATTCGTTTCGGTTGGGGTACGATGAGGCGATGAAGGTCTGCAAGTGAGCAGATTGGGGCTCGGCGAAAGCAAGTTCGGTGATGGAAGCAAAGACCCCTTTCGCCGAGGACCGGGTCAGTACATAGCGTAACAACGACTTGCAATCTAATGGCCGCTCTCCTTGATACCCTCTAAGCCCAGTCTGAGCGACATGCTAGCACTACTCCTCCGCCCTCGCCTTCGCCGAGCAGCTTCTGACGACGGCGCAGTACTCGTCCTGCCCTCATCATCCGCAAAACCTCTGTTGGAGCAAGCTACAGTGGTCTCAAGTGCTTGTCAGCTGCTTGGAACGACTCTGACGAACGCCGATCCCTCCTCGGGGCCAACGCCGAGGAAGGGGTGGAAATGGTCAGATCTCGACTGGCCTGGAAGCTGTACAGAACCGCAGACACCATAGATCACACTATTCCACTGCTCTGAGACGTCTGCACTTGAACTGCCGAGCCAAGCTGATGTTGGTCAGTCGCGAATTCCAGAGAGGAGAAGCTTAAGCCGGAGAAGGTCGAAGCTTGCACTCCGTCCTCTCACCTCGTTTCTCGTCTCGCCCGCCGGCGCCGCTCGCCAGTCGTTCGGTTACATCCCCCCTCGTCGCTCTTTAGGTCGCCTGTACCCCATCAGCCCTCCCCTTGTCGCCTGCGTTCACCTCTCGAAAACAACACGGACGGACCCTCCTCTCAGACGCGCATCGCTCTTCTCGTCGCTCTCGTTTCGGTGCAGCCGTAGGAGGTTACAGCAGGGAGGTAAGCACATTATCCTACTAGCTGCAGTATCCTAGTGCAGAGCAGAGGGAGGGAAGAGCTAAGACAGGCGCTGAGACTCGAGGCACGTCCCGCCTGTCGAGTTGAGCGAGAGACGGCCGCAGGACGTCAGTTGGAGAGTGCAGAACGGGCTCGGATGGTTGCTGGGAGATATCGAGCTACAGCAGAGCGCGTAGATGCTGTTGGGAAGCGGCCAGTACCGTAGCGTCGAGCGCACGCACTCACGAGACGCTTCCTTCTTAACAGTGCGCCCGCCATGGTCCCTCGAACAGCCTTCGCTCGGCGGCTACCAGCAGCGATCCTCTGCTACCTTACACTCGCCCTCACTCAAGTAATCGCCGACTCTTCCCTCCCCAAAATCGACTTCGGCTCGCTGGGCACAGTCGGCGTAGTGGGATCGTTCGCGGGCCTCTCCCTCTACGACGCAGAGACCGCGTCCGTCACCTATTCACCAACAGCTTCGACCCTTCTCGCACGCTCAGCAACTGGCGACCTCTCCAACGTCGGCGCAACCAACGTAGGCGGTAACATCGCCGCGCTCTGCCAAACCCCATCAGGCACTCTCTTCGTCGGCGGCTCCTTCTCCTCGCTGGGAGGACAGGCAGCAGTCAACATTGCTGCCTACGAGCCCACCACCGACACCTTCTCGGCGCTCGGCGCTGGCCTGGACGGCGAGGTGCGCGCGCTGTCCTGCAACGGGACGACCGTCTACGCCGGAGGGGACTTCACTGGACCAGCAGGCGGCAGTGGCTTTGGCGGCAACGTCGCGGCATGGTCTATCCCAGATCAGAGCTGGTCGCCATTGCCCTTCGCTGGTTTGAACGGCGCAGTCGAGGCTATCACCCCGAGCGAGGACGGCAAGAGTCTGTTCTTCGGCGGAGACTTCTCGACCGTCTTCTCCAACGGCACTACCACCACCACCGGCTCCTCCAACACCACCTTCCAATCCCTCGGATCCTCCCTCGTCCCCATCTCTCTCAACTCGTCCGACTACGTCGCCAGCCCCACGACTTACATCTCGGGTTTCGGTCGCCCCCAGTACATCTTCTGCCCTCGTCACGGCGATGGAATCGGCGCCAGCTGGCTCCTCGTCGACGGAGCAGTCGGCAGCTTTATCGCCCGGATGTACCGACCGCTCTCGGTGCGCGGAATCCGCCTCGGCAACACCTTCTACGAGGGTCGCGGAACGGCCAACTTCAGGTGAGTTAAAAGCTGCACCAGCGATGTTGGCAGAGGAAGCTGATCCCCTTTTCGTCGAAAAGTCTCACCTCCATTCCCGACAACACCGTCCTCGAGCTCACCTACGCCTCCGACCCATCCGACTCTTCCTCGGCGCTCACCACTTGCCAGTACAACTGCCCTCTCGCACACAACGAGAGCATCCCCTATCAAGACTTCCTCTTCCCCGAGAACACCACCATGACCGGGTTCGAGCTCAACATTTTCGGCTGGTACGGCGCCGGCGGAGGACTTCATCTCCTCCAACTCCTCTCCGATGGAGCCTACGCCTACGGAGTCGAGTCCAATAACCTCTCGCCCTGTACTGCCGGTCTCGGAGCGTCCAATCAGTCGGGTGTCACCACCACCGGCAGCTGGAACGAGACCGACGTCGTCTCGTCGATCCCGGGCACCTACCAGGCGGTCGCCGTCGCCTACGTTGAGGGAGGAACAGCCGTCGCAGATGCACCGACTCTCACGTGGACGCCTTACGTCGGAACGCTTGGAGCTTACGAGGTCTACTTCGTCACCCCGGGCTGCCAGCAGCAGGGCACTTGCGCGACTCGGACGAGCGTCTCCCTCGTCGCCACTCCCGGAGGCGATGGAACAGGCGAAACGACTACCACCATTGTCGACCAGACCAACACGGCCGATTCCTCCACCCTGATCTACTCCGGCAATCTCCTCGCTTCCACCTCGAGCACTCCCGGCCTCTCCGTCACTCTCAGTCTCGCCGAAGGAGGAGCTCGTACCGCGGGAACGACCTACGAGCTCGTCGCCGACATGGTGTCCCTCCGCGCCAACAGCACCAACGGCACCTCGACCTCCGCTCAGCTTCTCGACGGCTACGGCCTCTTCGAGTACGCTCTCGTCGGTACGGGCGCCTTCGACGATGCTGTCGCCGCCACCTCGTCGCTCAACGCCACCTCGACTCTCACCAACGCTACTGGTTTCGACCAGGTCTCCTTCAAGCTCAACGAAGGTGCCACGGTCAACTCGGTCGTCTCGGTCGGCTCGGGCGATTCACTTCGAGTCTTCCTCGGAGGCAACTTCACCTACACCGACGGATCGACCACCTCCGCCAACGTCCTTTCGTACACCAAGGACGCCATCACCCTCGCTCCCAACGGAGGACTGGCCGGCGTCCTCTCCTCCCTCACCGAGCACGCTGGAGTCCTCTACGCGGCCGGCGAGTTCACCGCTACCACGGATGGCAGCGTGACTGGACTCGATGGCGTCGCCAAGTGGGAGTACACCGTCGCCAACAGCGTTTGGGCTGCTCTCGCCGACGTTCCTAGCATTGGAGGTTCGATCGAGCAGCTCGGCGTCGCCAACACGGGCGTCAACGACTCGATCGTCGCTGTTGGAGGCGGAGGAAACGGCCTCGCCTTCTACGACCCTTCTTCCTCCGGCTGGAACTCGTCGCAAGCCGGTCTCTTTATCGGCAACCTCACCGCCTTTGGAGCCGCTTCATCCGCCTTCGACACCAACGGCACCGTGTACCTCGCAGGCAACGTCATTGCCGCCTCGAGCAACTCTGCACCAGGAGGAGCTCTCCTCTCGCGCGGCAGCGATGGCTCCCCCAAGATCACCTCCCTCGGCTACCAACTCGAGTCGGCCACCTCTTCCTCCTCGACCAACTCCTCCTCCGCCGTCGCCAACCGCCAACGCCGTCGCTCCAAGATGAACATCGTCGCTCGCGCTATCGTCGACGAGGTCGTCGCTGCCCTCAGCCCCCGTTCCCCTCGACTCGAGACTCGCGCCCCTGCCGCCTCGGTCAACATTACCCTTCCTTCAGCCATCAGCTCCACCACGACGGGACAAGTCCTCGCCGGCGCCTTTTGGACCAACGGATCGACCGAGCTCATGCTCATCGGAGGCAACTTTGTCACCTCGGACGGCATCAGCTCGCTCGGACTCTACGACGTCGACGCCAAGACCCTCGCTGCTGTTCCCGGTCAGAGCATCTCGGGCGCCGTGTCGACCCTCGCTGTCTTTGACAACACCGCCTGGATCGGAGGCAACTTCACCACCGCCTCGGGTCGTCAAGGCTTCTCGACCTACAACCTCGCCGACTCGACTCTCGATGACTCGGAGCCTCCCCTCACTGGTGCGCTAGTTTTGCTGCAGGCGCGTGAGAGACGAAGCTGACACACTCCTTACTCGCAGGCTACGCTGGAGATAACGCCACCGTCAACGTGATCGCTCAACGCCCCGGCTACGATTCGACCATCGTCGTCGCCGGAGCCTTCTACTCAGCCGGCTCGCTCCCTTGCCAGAGCATCTGCCTCTGGGATACTAGCGCTCTTCAATGGTCTTCGCTCGGTGGAGGGCTGCAAGGAGTCGTCGGCGCCATCTCGTTCGCTGGCGTGGGTGCAGCTCCCCTCTTGCTCGGCTTGCTTTCTCGCTGACCCGCTCCTCGCTTCGCACAGTCCAACTCGGAGTACCTCATCGCCGCTGGACACTTCACCCTCGCCGGCCAGACGACCTACCTCGCCGAATGGCACTTCAAGAACTCGACCTGGACCGCCATCGGCAACAGCGCCGACATCCCTGGCCCCGCCACGGCCGTCTCGAGCGACAGCAACAACGAGAACAAGATTTTCGTCGCTGGAACTTCTACCGCCGGCGAGCCTTACCTCCTCTACTACAACGGAACCGCTTGGGCCGACGTCAACGGCGGAACCCTCGGCACCGGCTCGGGAGTCCAGCAGCTCGTTTTCGTCCCCACCTCTAGCAGTCACACGTCCAACGACGTTGTCGAGTCGAACCGCATGCTCCTCGTCTCGGGAGACCTCAGCATCAACGACACGAGCATCTCCAGCGCTCTCTACGACGGCCAGACTTGGTACCCCTACCTCGTCTCCACCGCCTCGACTGGAGCTGCTGGCGTCGTCTCCCAGTTCTTCTACTCCATCACCAACTTCAGCCTTTCCGCTGCTCGTGAGTTGTCTCCTCTTCCGTCGTCTCGCCTGACTGACCCTCGCCTCGACTCGAACAGACCACCTCTCGGTCGGTGTCGTCATCCTCATCTCCATCGCCATCGCCCTCGGGGTCGTCTTCCTTCTCGTCCTCATCGGCCTCCTCATCGCCCTCGCACGGAGACGAGACGAGCCGCAGTACCCTGGCCCTCCACCAGCGAGGCAAATGGACGGCGACAGCGTCAACGACGTTCGGCCGACCTCATTGCTGGCTACTGTCGGAGCTGCTACCGTGCGTTCGATCTCGGGATGTCTTCAATGTGATCCATACTGACCCTCTCTCCTTTCCCACAGGCGGTTCTCCTCGACGGCAAGGGCGGCGAGAAGCGCGCTTCCAAGCCCGCCGAAGCGCATCATGACGCCGACCAGTACTCCATCGATGGAGCTGGAGCGTTCGATGGAGACGAGAGTTACGACAGCCACCAGTACGGCGACGAGGGAGGAGCTGCGGCGTCTCGTGCTCGGTACTCGTTCACCGCCGAGCATCCCGGGGAGCTTACGATCCGTAGTGGGGAGGATCTTACCATCTTGGAGAACTCGGATCCGAATTGGTAAGTGCTTTCTCGCCACTCCTCGCGTCGAGCCTCGAGCTACGGAAGCTCACCCACGCTCCTCCGCCTCTTTCGCTTGCCGCCTCGCAGGTTCTTGATACAGAACGATACAGGAGCACGCGGACTCGTCCCTGCCTCCTATGTCTGCTGATAGGAACTGTCCCATTCTCTCGCACCCTTCTTTATCCCTCGTCGTTCCACTTCGCTCTTTCTAGACCCTCCCTCCCCGAGCCGGCCTCTTCTCACTTACTTAGCTACTCCAAGGCGCTGCGTTTCGCTTTCAACCTCACTTTCCTTCGCATTCAATCAGTGTACACATTCCCTCCCTCCTCGATACCCCTACCATACCCCGTTTTGAGCTCTAGGCTACCTCCTTCCCCTCCTTTTTTTTCTAGGTCAATCTATTTCATTCACTTGCAGTCTCTCGATCCGAATAAGGCAAGAGAGGGTATCACGGAAAGCCTTGCAACCGCTGCTATTACTACACATAAGACGGCGCTCAAGCCTGATCGGGGATTGGCTCCTCCCTGCCTCCTTCGAGCTTCTGTCCCAACTCAGCGGGCGGCTGGGGCAGTCCGATCTGCTCCCTCGTATCCTGACGGTAGACGGTAATTTCCTGCTGCCTGTTGCGGTACCGCAGGGGTCAGCGAGGCGCGAGAAGAGAGGAGAGGGAGACGACTCACTTGAAGTACCTCCGGTTCTCCTCGTCGATGAGGACGAGGTTGAGGTAGTAACGCGTCGAGAACTTCTTGTTGACGTCGCGGAAGGTGGGGGTGAGCTCGAAACCGCCGAGGAAGAGGCGGATGGGTATTGTCTCGCCTGTCGAGTTCGGTCGACGGTCAGCTGGACCACCAGAGAAGAACAGAGAAGGCAGTCTACCTCGAACGGGAGCACCGTCCATGATCTCGAACTTGGTGATGGTTTCCGACTCGTTGTATTGATTTGGTGCTGCAGAGGAGGAAGTATTAGCGAGGGGCCCGAGCGAGGCCAAGCGAAAGGATGTACCCGCTCCCGTCGTTTCCCGTCGAATGATGGACAGCTCCATATGCTTGATCTTGATCCTCACCAACAGGAAGTAGATCTTGCCCACAATGACGTCCTTGAGGTGGTATCTGGGCGAGTTGGGACGGTCAGCTCGGCGAACTCGGAATTCGGCGAGCAAGAAAGGGACTCACTTGGACTTGTTGTACTCAAACTCGATGTGCAGGCAGTCCTCGATTCCTACTTCCATTTTGATCGAGTTGTTCGAGTCTGGTGGCATGCGGAACGAGTGCACCCAGATGTCCTTCTCCTTGACGACGTCGGCCATCCTCCTCGACACGGTCACGCGGACAAAGTACCTATCGGTTCGACCGGGGAGGTGAGTTGAATGTCTGAGAAGGTCGAGAGACCTCAGAACCCACCTCAGCTTGACGTTGATGCCGTGGTAGCTCTCGTACTGCTTCTCGACATTCTTGAACTCGAAATCGAACGCCTGAGCCGTCCTCAGCTCGCCGGGGTTGGCCAGCTCTTGCACGAGCGAGAGGAACTCGTAGTGGTTGCCACGGTCGTAGAAGAGCTCTGCTCGGGGATAGCGACGAAGCGGGCGGGAGAGCCGTCAGCACTGAGCGAGCAGGGCAAGAGGGGAACTGCTCACCGATAGAACCGACAAACTCGACCTTGATACCATCGTGCTTGACTCCCTTGCCATCTCGCACCCTTACAATTGCCTACAGAACCGCGAGCGAGCAAGGGGGGGCCAACACGCACGCTCGTCAGCTCCGCTTCCGTCTGCAGTCTCCTTCTAGCCCCTCTGTAGCGGCATATGATAGAACATCAACTGACCTGTCCCCTCACTGACTCTCCATCAAAATAAACGGGGCACTTCTCCTTGCGATCCTTGTCCTGCTTGACCTCGACCTGCTGCCTCTCCTCCTCGTTGTCGAGGCGTACGTCGACGTCCAAGGGGGAGGAGAAGCTGAAGAAGCTGGCCATCGCAGGGCTTGGGAGGCTGCTGGGCGAGGAGGGCGGGAAGTGGGCTGAGAGCGAGCGAGAGGGCGACCAGCGGTGGGGGTGACGCCTGGGCGCTCAGAGGTGGGATGCGAGCGAGTAGGCTGCTAGAAGGCTGCAGCGACTCGGAAGTACTGGAGACCGCTCAAAAACGAGGTGAAAGCAAGACGAGGTGAGACGGAAGAGGCAGAGAGCGAAGCGCGCTGGGGGCGCCGACTTGAGGGCAAGGGAGCTGAAGGGAGCCGGTCGAAATACACTAGAATCGGGCGTGATAGGCTGCAGAGCGATTGAACAGCATCTCTAAGTGGTAGTCAGCCTCACCTGTACATATTCTCGCATCTCGGCTTTCGCACTCGTCTCCAGCTCGCTCGCCGAGCGCCGATATCGCTAAGCGGGATCTAGGTTGCAATCCGAGCTCCTCCATTATAAATCCGCAAGAATACCGATAGTTGAGAACGGCTTAGACCTTCCAGCGACCGAAGAAGAGGTCGAAGCAGGCGAGGATGGTCCATTTGCTGGGAGAAAGGGGAAGGAAGACAGGGTCAGCTGATTGCTCTGGATGCTCAGCCTCCAGCATCGGCTATCACAGCTCCACCCAGCACCGTGACCGACCGAAGCCAACAACGCCAACTCACCGGTTCTCCGCCTCCTGGAAGACGACCGAGTTGGGTCCGTAAAAGACCTCGTCGTCGACCTCGTACTCGTGGCGAGGGAGGCAGTGCATGAAGAGCGAGTCCTTGACGGCTCCTCCACGGCTGAGCAGGTCGTTGGTGATTTGGTAGCCGGCGAAATCCTTGAGACGCTTGGCGGTTTCGTCCTCCTGGCCCATTGAGATCCTGCGACGTCGAAGTTGAGCGAGACACGGGGCTGGAATGCAGAGAGATTGAACGCACCAAGTATCGGTGGTGATGACGTGAGCGCCCTTGACAGCCTCCTCGGGGCTGTGAGTGTGAATGATCTTGCCCTCTCCTCCCTCGGTCTTGAGCGCTTTCTCAGCGCGGTCCATCACCTCCTTATCGAGAGGGTATCCCTCGGGAGTAGCGATCTGGAGGTTGATGCCGAGACGAGGGTAGGTGACGATCATCTCGTTGAGGATGTTGTTGGAATCGCCGACCCAGGCGATGGTCAGACCCTTGAGAGAGGAGAGTTCGGGGGAGTAGGGAGCGCGGACCTCGAGGAGGGTTTGCAGGTCGGCGAGAATTTGGGTGGGGTGGTAGAGATGCGAGAGGGCGTTGATGACGGGGACCGAGGAGTTGGCGGCGAGGGTCTGCCAGTGGAGAGACGGGCGAGAGGAAGGTCAGCGGGAGGAGTGGGGAGCCGACGACAAGCCGAAGACTTACCTCGACCTCCGAGTGGTGTCCTACACGAGCCATGATACCGTCGACCATGCTAGAGACGACGCGCGAGGTATCGTAGAGACTCTCGTTGACGCCGAGCTGAATGTCCCCCGAGCCGAGGAACATGGGGTGTCCACCTGTAGCAGATCATCGAGTCAGCTCTTCAATCATCTCTACACTGTTTGGCCACCCCTCTGTACTCACCCAAAAGCTGCACGGCGCTCTCGGAAGCCACACGGGTCCTAGTGCTCCTCTTGCTGAACATGAGAGCCACCGTCTTGCTCTCCAAGCTCTTCTCGGCAATCAAATCTGTACTCGCCCCCTCGACCTGCTCCCTGAGCATCTCTGCTGTCCTGCCCTCCACAGGAATCGCGTTGGCCTTGTACTGCTGTTTGAAAGCAATGGCGCTGCTGATGATGGATTGAATTTGGCCCACCGAGAGGTCGGCCAAAGTGAGAAGATGCGGTGGACGGAGACCTGATTCTGTAGGGTGAAGTGTTGGTGCTGGTCCGCCGGTCGAGAGGGAGCGCGAGGCGGCGAACGAGGCGAAGGAAGGCGAGATAAGGCGGGCGGGAGGACAGGAGCAGCGAGCGGCAGAGACGACCGAGCTGGTCAATTTGCTACTGAGAAGCATCGTGCGAGCTGTAGTCGAGTGAGAAGCGACGACGAAGAATGTGGGAGCTGGACAACCTTGGCCGCGCCTGACTCTTTCCGTTTGACCAGATTCCCGTCGGGTTCAGTGACTCCTTGTACCCTCGCTCGCAGCTCTGTAGCTGGCTCTACTCCATCTACATGCTCATCTGCTCTCCCCCGCTCTCCGCTTCACTCCAAACTCCGCGGCCTCTCTCTTCTCCCCCTTTCTCCCTCTCTGCTTCCTGCTCTTCTTCTGCTCGGCTTGCTGCTCTCTATCATGCTGATTCTGCTCGCCTTCCTGCTAACAGCACCTCTCATCCGAGCTCTCATGACTATCTGGGACCCGTAGGCCTCGCTTTCCCTTCTCCCCTCGGCGATGCTCGCTGATTTCGCCCTCGGACTCGCAGAGGCATGTTCGCCTTCAACGGACCAACAGGTTGTGTAGGAGATGATTGTGACTCGAAGCCTGTGAACCCTCTCGGACCAGACTGGGAACAAGACGAGTGGTGGTGTAGGTTCATTCGGCGCTCTCAAAAATCTTACGCCGAGGTAGCTGACGGTCGTCTTGATGCAGTCCGAGGCCCCAAGTATAGGTACATCAGAGCTTCTCCTGCTCTCTCGTCCGAGCTCTTCGCCTACGGACTCGTTACCTTCGACTCTTGCAGATCCGCCCTCCCCTCACCCTCCAACGCTTCCCTCCTGCCCGCTGGCAGCACCTGGATCACCGACATAACGTGCCACAAAGCTTGGTCCTCGTACGGTCATTCCACGACGGAGGAGGATGCGGAGCTGAGCTGCTGCCCGAATTCACCTGGTCAGTCTCCACTCTCTCTCGATTCAGCGCCGAGATGGGAGAGCTGAAGACGAGGGAGCAGGCCCGTATCATGCGGATGCGGATGCCAAGATTGTCAATGAGACGTTGATTGCGGGTTGTGCGCTGGGGATCGTGGATACGATGAAGTTGGAGGAGGTGACGATGGTGAGGGATTCTCGGCGCCGGCTTTGAGGCCTCCCCCTCGCCCTCAGCCGCTGATCGGCCTGTTTGAACAGGACAACATTGTGATCTTTACTGTGCAGCCTGATTGTGTGAAGCAGAGGGTGACAACCTTTGATGTACGCTCGAGCGTGCAGTGGACGAGACTTGGCGCTGATCCGTTTCGCTCGCTCGCGACAGATACCAGCTGATATGCCGGCGTGTACCGGAGACTACTGCATCTGGTGCGCTGTGGTCAGATTTCTCTCGCGACCTCCACGCTAATTGACCGACCCCCAGCGCCTGGTTCTGGCTCGCCAACACCGTTCGTCCCTTCTCGGCGATCTATCTTCCCCTCCCCGACTGATTTTCGCTCGCTCCACAGGGCACAGGGAACTTCTGTGCGTCACCCCTCTCACACCCTTACACATTCTCATCCTCTCGCATACTCAGACATGACCGGCTTCTACTGTACCATCACCGGCTCGACTTCGACCAAAAAGCTCTCCAGCCCGAAGGATCCTGTGGGCTGCAAAGGCGATCCGAGCAGCTGCGTAGTCGGCGCTAAGCGTCCTTTATACGTCTACAATACGCCAAACAACGGTGAGTGGCCAGATGAGCCGTCTGGGTCAGCAGAAAAGCTAATCTCGGCCCTCGGTGCTTGCTCGCAGTCGTCTCGCCGGGGAATGATAATCGCGTGAGCCGTAGCGGTTTCTCTCTTCTCTCCGAGCTCTGAGCTCACCTTTTCGAATATGTAGCCCTCCTAGTACGCCCTACCCATGTTCTTTCTCCTCTCCCCTCCTCGCTCAAGTCGCCGACCCCTCCTCCCTTGCCTCCCTCTCAGCGGCCCCAATTGGTCCTTCACCATCCAAGGCGCTCAAACCGGTGCCGTCTCCTCTTCCATTCCCAACCCTCTTCTATGCCAGCTGACCTTCTCCAACAACCACAAGCAGACATCTTCACCGACTCAGACCTCTCCGCCGCCGTCTCGAGCTCCCACTCGGCTGACGCCTCCAATTCGTCTTCTTCTACCCCCGGAATACCATCTAGTAGCTCTGAATCCAATCAAACCACCTCGGTCGCTTCATCAGCCATGCCCACCACAGCAGCAGCAACAGCGTGTAAGCTCCCCCCCTCCTCCCCTGGCGCTCCCTGCTCGAGCTCCCGGAGTTAGCTGTGAC